>JARQZK010000940.1:0-70000 GCA_030704885.1 Cynegetis impunctata | reverse complement strand
TTTTTATCTAAATCTAACAAAAAAGAATAAATTTCACTAAGATGATTTAAATCAGTTTTCTTATTTAAGCAATTTTCTGATTGTGAAATGTGAGCCATCTCCATAAACAGTCTCTTAGTCGAATTGCTTTTCCTTGTCAATATCTTGGTGTCACTGAAATTCATAATATGTCCTGTAATATTCACATGTTCACTCAGAGCACATCTTTCAGGATGACACCTACAGTCACTCTTATGTGAGGTAATTCTATCCTTAAGGGCTCTAGAAGTCTGACCTACATATAATCTATCACAATTGGAGCATGGAATATACGATAATACAAAATATATATATATATATATATATATATATATATATATATATCATATATATATATATATATATATATATATGTATATATATATATATATATATATATATATATACCCTGAAGATGACAATAAACATTGTCGAAATATCGGAAATATAGTGTTATAAGAGTACACGTTTTGCTTGCTGCTATACCCAAATATTATTATCCTAATTGTATATATATATATATATATATATATATATATATATATATATATATATATATATATATATATATATATATATATATATATATATATATATAATATATATTATATACTATATATATATAAATATATATATATATATATATATATATATATATATATATATATATATATATATATATATATATATATATATAAAGGTCCAAAACGGAAAAAACGGAAAAAACGCGTATTCCCGCGCCTGACTGTGGACTTTCGATACGCTGTACTAGTCTCTTCGGGGAAAATGTGAGTGATAATCTTACATCTAAGGTAAGAAAATCTGAGAGGTGAAAATGACTGCAAATGTCAGGCTCTTTAAATTTCAAACTAGGGAACTACGGGTGCTGCAGAGCTTCATCACTAAAGTTGAATTTATCGAGCGAAATGCATCGCGTCAAGATGCAATTCTAACGGATTGAATTACATTTCGAAAGATCACGCTTAAATAGTGAACCAAATTAAAAAGTAGAAAAAAATTTACTCAATTTAAAATACTTCCTGAAGTGCATCGTAAGAATAAAAGTTCAAACTAACGAAGGAACGTACCTCAACAACTCGATCCGTTTTAACATAAACTCAGTTTACGTACCAAACTTCAACCCTCTAACTCAATATACAGAATCTGTTGAGTTTGGTTATTTTTCGGAAACTATGAAAAAACAAGAAATACTTACGTAAAAATGGCGGCAGTTATAAAAATTTAACCAAATTTCGAATGTTTCGTTCTGCATCTGAAACATTTTTATTGATAGATATATATATATATATTTATATTTATATATATATATATATATATATATTTATTTATATTTGTATATATATATATATATATATATATATATATTTATATTTATATATATATATACTATATATATATATATATTTATTTATATTTGTATATATAATATTTATAATATTAATATATATATATATATATATATATATATATATATATATATATATATATATATTTATATATATATATATATATATATAAATATATATATATGATAGGAAAAATGTATGTACTATCGTGGAAAATACGACTTAAAACATAAACGCATCAGGAATACAGACGAGATGCAAATAAAATACACGCATTTTATATGATCTGTGCTGTCCCTTCAGATTCAATATTATGTGTGCGCTTTTTATTATCCATGCCTCAACGAGCATCAAAATAAATAAAAGGAGAGAAAACAGTGAACTAGATTTTTTCTACCTGCGTGATATTACTTTCATAAGTATCTTATCCACACTATCCAAGGTTATGGAGAAGGTTATGCACGATCAGATACAGTTCCACTTGGAGAAATACAGTATTTTGCCTGTCAATCAGTCAGGGTTCAGAAAAGGCTATGGGTGTGCTACTGCTCTTCTCGACATTACTGATGATGTAGTTAAAGCAATTGAATGTAAATATACGATGGCATTGATTTTGATCGATTACTCTCGAGCCTTTGATATGATTGTTCATGAGTTAATGAAGTCCATCTTGCATTACTGTGGTTTCTCCAACGAGGCCATTAAGTTTGCTTCATGTTATCTGCAGGGAAGAAGACAATATGTGCAGACTACGGCAGGAGAATCTCAGGTGAAGGAAGTTAAACGCGGAGTCCCTCAAGGTTCCATATTGGGACCACTTCTGTTCAGCATCTATTCGAATTGTCTGACAAAAGATGTAACAACATGTAAGTGCCATATATATGCTGATGATGTGCAATTGTATCATTCTTTTTTGGCTAAGGACTCAGTATCGGTTTCACGTAGAATTAATTATGATTTACAGTTCATTTTGTCGAACTCGATGAAGCATGGTTTATGTATAAACGCTGGTAAGACTAAATTGATTATATTCAATAATAATGAGTTGTGTCAAACACAGCTAGAAATTCGTATAGGAAATGACATCTTAACACCTGTAAGAAGCGTTAAAAATTTGGGGCTACTGATGGATGATAAACTTAGATTCACTGAGCATATAAATAAATGTTTGAAAGGGGCTTTTGCAAAACTAAGGATGTTGTTTCCACACAGGCATATCTTGCCACAAAGTTTGAAGCAAACCATTTGTGACGCATGGGTTCTGTCTCATTTTAATTACTGTGACGTTGTTTATGGGCGTTTTCTGACAAAGTTGGATATAAAACGTGTCGAGATGATGCAGCGTAGTTGTCTGAGGTTTATATGGGGGATACGCAAATTTGACAGAGTGACGCATAAGCTGCAGGTATCTCGTTGGCTCACTATGGAGAATCGGCGTAAGCTGCATTCGGCGATTCTGTATTTTAAAATTTTAATGAACAAAACACCTCCATATCTGTATAATAAAATAAAATTCCGTTCGGATGTGCATACCTTGAATGTTAGAAGTAGGGGACTGCTTACCCCCCCACAACATCGTACTGCGCTTTTCCAGAAAGGTTTTTCGTACGACATATGCAAGACAATGAACTTTCTGCCGAAATTCAGAGGTTGCACATCTTTGAATAGATTTTCTGCGGAATTGAGGAGCTATTTGGCTCAGAGCCCATTGCACTGATGAGGAACAAGGAGACATAAATGATTGTAATAATATTATGTTTTGTATTATTTTTTTTGTGTATCTTTTCAGTTGCGAGTTGTAAGAATATTTAATGAGTTAAAATTTTTTTTCTGTTTTTAAGTTTTGTGAAAGAGTCGTATGGAAGATCAGTTTCAACTGAATACGACCCTTCTAATTGTGAACAGAATAGTTTTATAATGTAGTGTTTTTTTCTGAAATGTCTCAATTTGTTGTAGTTTTCTGTCACAATAAAATTTATTATTATTATTGTTATTATTATGATTATTTGAGACGTTACCCGAGGAAACCTGTTCGGTTCATCACAAAATATCGAAGACTCAAAAGATTGCAAAATTTTATTTATTTACATGCGTTTATGATCACGCACGCAGGCGTGATTCTGAATCGAAATTCATGAATACGAATTTTCTTGCTGGAATTAATGCAGGGAAAATAAACAGCAGCTCGAATAGGTTAAAAATACTTCATTAATTCTGTTTACAATTTTTGACGCGTATGTCATAACGAACACATGTGCCATTAACATACTTCTAACGAAATTAGATCAGTTTTTGTTATGATTCGATGAAAATGTACATAATTTATAAATCGTGAACGTTATTTAACATTGTTGAAGGAATTGAGTTAGTTTTGAAATAATTTCCAAAATACAAAGTTATATTCAACGTACCTACCTAGGTAATTATTCACAATTATTTTTTCTTTCGTCAAGAGTTTCTTCCCTGGAAAGTGCCTCTGAACCGATGGTTTAACTCTTCATTTTTCATTGCATATTTATTTGGTAGGCAAATTGTAACAAATTTCAATTGAATATGTGGAATATATATATATATATATATATATATATATATATATATATATATATATATATATATATATATATATATATATATCTGTACTTCGGAGGTAAAGGACACTACGTCACAATTAGCAAACTTTACATGAGAGCAGTTTAAACTTATTTAATGTACTCTGTCCTAATTTTCCCAATTGTTTATTGAAGTTGTTTAACAAAAATCTATCAGGAGATTATTTGTATGATATATTTTTAGTTGTATTACCGCAATTTGAATTTTGATTATATTTAATGACTTTTGATGGAGATAGTGCTGTATAGCTCTCATCAACTTATTGTTATGTGTGACATATGGTGTTTTTGGAAATTAAAGAAATAAGTAAAATTTTACACGGTTCGTAAATACTATCATTTATTTTCACATATACAATAAAAGAACACAGTGCCGGATTAAGCTAGCGCGGGGCCTGTAGCGAATTTATGGTATTAAACTCAGATTAGAGAATAAAACCGAAAATCTTTGTGCGTGACAACCCGGAGCGGCTATGCAGCAACACGTATATCTGTGTGCGTGTAATGATACCAGTTTTTAAAATAAACTTCCTATATTTTTTTTATTACTGTTTTACAAATCAAACTGGTTGGCTTTTTTTAACTGAGGTAATAAAATAGTTCGTATATTATTTTAAATATTCATTAGGTACAATCAAAGCTACATACGCACAATCAAATTCAAATTCATATTCATGTAAGTAAATTACATCCATGATACTTGTGAAAGAGCTATTTGAGCCAATTTGCCTACGGTCAGTTAGCTGATTGAGGTTGAGCCATGAGAACTGACAAGAAACTTGGGCCACTCTTTTTCATTCGCCAGGGGGTCACAAGTGTTGGTGTTACAATAATATGCTGGAATGTAAACTGATGCAACTAAAATAAAATGCTAGACTAACATCTAAAGAGCTTTTCACAGTTTTTTACGTTCTGCCAAATATAAAAGTACATTAAATTCTAATAGTTTGATAATCAATAGAATCCTATTTTATTTGTTCAGGTTATACGACTAGCTGAATAGATGATATCAGGGATATCCCCTGTTAGTTTTGCAGTGCTACAAACTTGCGCGTAGTGCAGGGCAAGTGGTACAAACACATAACTTGTGCGGCCAGCGCTAAATTTTCAGAAATGTGGTACAACTTAAAATTATTGTTGCAGATTTTGACACCAACGTTTCTCGTGGTAGGTATTATACAACCTATACCTTCGATTTAACGTGACAAAATCGAGTTTCAGATTTTTAGGTGTGAGTGAAGCATAGCCTAAGCGCTTCCCGTTCAAGGCATAGAAGATATTTTACGCTTATCTAAACTTATTTTTTTTACTGTCAGATAGGCGTTGGAGCGCGGGGCCCCCCAATTCGCGGGGCCCGTAGCATTCGCTACTCTTGCTACGTAGCTAATCTGGCACTGAAAGAACAGTTAACACAGGATTATGATCAGACTTAAAAGTCTAGATTGGTTCTCCTTCATGCCTGTCTTGGTCGGGATAATCAGTCAGACCTGTTGTAGAATGTAGTATATATACTGGATTAGCAATAGTAAAACAAAGAATCAACTGCTGCGACTAATACTGAGGTTATATTTGATAAGTTAGTAATAACATTTCAATAGGAACTGTTTAAAAAAGAGCTTACCTATTCTTGCAATATTAGTGTCTAGAATTAAATCAAGAATTCTTTTTCGCGAGAGTTTTGATCCATTCTAATTTTTGATCTATATTAGAAAATTAATCCACAAGCGATCAGGGTAACTTCAAATGATACATATGCGGCATCAATAACCTACAATCTGTTCTCAGTTGGTGGGAATTACCCCAGGTGGAGCGGTAGTATAGAACAATATATCCAGATGGTGTTCTTATTTCATTATAATTATGCAACGAAGTATAGAAGTATACAATACTATGTCCAGATAGTGTTGTATTCCCCTACATAAAAGTAGACTTGGTGTTCCGTCAAATTTCCCTAACGTCGCTGAATATTGATTTAGGACATAGTGTTATATACCTCTGTGTACGTTATACAAAGGATAATATTGTTGTGTAGTTAGTCCGTCTTCGCCAAAAATGGACATTTACCTCCGAGGTACAGATATATTCTGTATTTTTCCCAAAAAATTAACTTTTGCAGGGTATCGAAAGACAGTCAGGTGCGGGAGTAATTTTTATTCGTTTTAAATTATCTAGAGAATCTAGGTCACGATTTTCGTATTTTGATATCTGATATATATATTTATCTACTTTCATTCAGTAATATGAATTTAACAGTTCCAAAAATCGTTTCGCAAGGGCAGCTATTACAGAACTAGTTCTGTAATAGCCCTTGCAGCACTTGTGCTGTAATGAAAAAAAACTGCTTTTATTAACATATTTCTGTTAAATAAAACCACACTTTTTAGAAGAATAATTTATTCATTATTAACTTCATTCAAAATCGCTCATTTTGAAAAGCGCTTTTTATATTTTTCGATTTGTTTGACAAGGATTCGACAGTAACCATGCAAGATAGTAACCATGCGAGAGGTAACATAAAAAACTTGATTAGTAAACTTAATAGCAGATGCATTTTTATTTTCAAAAATGCCTTTTGCCAAAAATTTTTATTTTTAGATGAAAGAAGATATAATTTTGTAGAATATTCTTGTTGTGAATAATTCATATTACTCGATGTTTCATCAAACTCGGCTGACGCCTCGTTTGACAACGTTGTATTATAAATTTTTACAACACTTATATTGTAAATAACAATTATTATATTATATATATATATTTATATAAATATATATATATAAATATATATATATATATATATATATATATATATATATATATATACATATATATATATGAAAATCTTGGTTCTCGGGATGAACCGCGTAAAAGATTTGAAAAATCTCGACGTTTCGGCTCCTTTTGCGAAGCCATCTTCAGGAGAATTACAAGGGAAAATAATTCAGATACGTGGCCTCAATCTGCCTACTCCACGAATCGAATTAGGAGGAATCGGAAATAATACGATTGCGTGGTCTCAAACTGCCTACTCCACCAACCGTACTGCTTCCTGTCAACTCTGAAGTCTCAACCTGCCTACTCTTCAGAGTCAACTGACGGGCCGATCGTCGCGTGGCCGTATTTATAGGGAAGGGGGGGCGGGTACTCTATTGACGTAGTTATTGACGTAGTATTGACGTCAATGGGGTATTCACGCACGGTATCAGTGCGGGATGCACTCCGATTGGGTGTGACATGGCGACCACTGAGAAGCGGCTTCCATGCTGATGGGAGTCTGTGACTGTCATCTCTGGTGTTCAAACGAATGTTGGCAGAGACGTTTTTTCCTATTTCTACAGCTTTCAACGGAAATTATCGGGATATTGGAATAGAATCTGCACTGGAGCACAATAGTCTCTTCGACGAATATGCTAGAGGCAAAATCTGTGAATGAAAGAGTGGACCTGTGTTTGGGAGAGTAGAAAAATGGTTGGGAAAGGGCGTTAGAAAGTGATATCTGAATGTACTTTTATACTAGCAAGATAGGAAAATGAATGTACTCACTTTAACTCGGCAAGGACCTGAAATTCGTCGGTTCGTTTGTCCTATATAAGAAAGAGGAAGCATTGGAACAGGTGAAGTCCAACTAAATAATAAGACCTAAGTGATTTTAGAGTTAGAGAACATCTTTTATCCGAATCAGACGAGATATGATTAGATGGGACGAGTTTTTGTTGGGTGGTGAATATTGTTTTGAGTGTATTGTGTTTTTTGAGGCGATCTTGCGGATCTTATCTGTTACTGGACCTTTGGATGTAACGGAAGGAATGATTTTAGAGTTGTAGATTCTTGGTCAGCACTGAGGAATATGATGACAGCGTGCGCTAGAGGGTGGGGTGATGGTTAATCGGGTGTGTTTTGCGTATGTTTCTTGGTTGATTTGACTAATGTGTTGTAACGCGGTCTTCTGGTAATACACATTATGTGTTTTAGAGTCTTGAGTTCTGCATTCAACGGTAGTTCGTCCGTCAGATAGTCGAATGGAGCGGTAGATTAGAGTTATTAACCCTTTACAGAAAAAAAAAAAAGGTTTTTTAAAAGTTGAAAGGAGGGGAATTTGGGGGGGTGGGGGTTGGGGAAAGAAAAAAACCTGGTGCCCGGGGGTTATAGATAAACGGTTTCTGTATGGGCTGGGTTTTACGAGAAAGGGAATCTAGGAGAAGCCTCTGGGCCAATGCAGAAGTATTTTGTGAGAGCGTCATCGACTACTGTCCTTGTGGCATCCATAGAGGATTGGCAGATGACCCTCATCGCTCTTTTTTTCTTACATATATACTGTCCATTGAGTTGAAGTTGATACTTGGAATGTAAATGCCATTCAAAACCTATTGATTACAACGAAGCTGGAGCAACGAGTCTCCGCCATGGGGCCAGATCGCAAAGACAGTATTCCAGTCTGTCATTAACTGTGAGCCGAAGCAATGAAGATGGTTTAAGCGTCGAATGTACGAGGAGAAGCTTTGGTTTGTCGAAAATGTATCCTCTCTAAGACATATAGTGAAAAATGATTGGCTATGACTGAGGGGAGATGAGGGGGATCCTACCTAATTAGCGGGGTACCCTTTATAATATATGTGCTTGAAAGTAGAATTGGGCACTCTTTGAGAACACGAACTTAAAGTAAGTGTATTCGGCCATGCAATGTATGCAATCAAAGGGATATGAGTTGGATGATGCTTCGTGGGATATTTCATGTTTCGTGTCTAGGATGGAAAGTGTTTCTTCGATGGGGATATTTTTAAATAAGGAGACAATATCAAAAATAACAAGGAGATAAGATTGGGTAATATCAATACTTTTTTAGGAGTTCTATGAAGTGAAAAGAGTTTTTTTACGTATGACTGGGTTTGTTCGGCAAGGGGTTGAAGGGTTTTGGCGAGATATTTCGCAAGAGGATGTGTTGGACAATTGTAAGCGCTGACAATGGGTCGAAGTGGAATATTAGGCTTGTGAACTTTAGGTAGACCATAAATTCGAGGAGTTCTTGAAGATTTTTCTCTTTGGATTAGAGACTTTTTTATTTCAGGTGGCAGATTCGATTGGTTGATACGAGATTTTGTGGTTTTCTCCAGGTATGTTGTCGGGTCATGAGAACTACGCTTATAGTCGGGGGTGTCAAGAAGATTGGACTGTTTATCGAGGTAAGCAGAAGTGTTAAGAATGACAGTGGCATTGCCTTTATAGGCTGGGAGGACGATTATATTTTGGTCATTGTAAAGTTCTTTGAGAGATTGCCTCTCAGAAAAAGTGAGGTTCGGACGGGGTGGCCGACTTGTACGAAGAATTTTCGGCGATGGTATGCCTCGCAGTTTCTGCTTGATCTGTTGGTAGATGGGAAAATGCTTCTTCTGTTTGGGAGATGATAGTTTCTATGGGGATGGATTTTGGTGTGATGGAATAGTTCGAAACCTTTCGAGAGTGCTTTTGTTGCGATCTGGAAAATTGGGGTGTCAGAAATAATTGTGAACAATGGAGGAGGTATACCAGATGAAGAATGATTTTTGTTTGGTTTTTGGAAATTGATGAGTTTTGGCTAGTTTATTTTTCTGGGTTAAAGGTCTTTTGGTCGGAAAGACTGTTGTGCCTCGGAGTTGGATAGGCGATCAAAAGTATCCCATACGCGATTGGATCGATTGTGGAAAGAGTGAAGGTGATGGAAAGTTTTGAGAAGTAGTTTTCGTTAGTCGTGATTTAAGGTTGCAATCTCTCGTAGTGTGAATGGAATCTCATAAGGAGGGCAAACTTTGTTCTATTGAGAATTCGGGTTATGGAAGGGGATTTAGTATGAATGTTTGGAGATGTAGAAATTTGGGAATGAAACGATGGTCACGACATGATTTCAGAAAAGGTGAGGTCACAGAGTAGTCGTATGTTTTCGGGAATAAAAGGGAAGAATAGGATTTTTGCTGATTGAAAAAAATTCCTCTCCGTAGAGGCGTATAAAATGTTCAGCAAGAGATTTCCCGCGGCTCGAAAGTATTTTGAAAAACTTGGTCTTCGGAATGAACCGCGTAAAAGTTCTGAAAAATCTTCGACGTTTCGGCTCCTTTTGCGAAGCCAATATTCAGGAGAATTACAAGGGAAAATAATTCAGAATAAGTAGCCTCAATCTGCCTACTCCACGAACTCGAATTAGGAGGAATCGGAAAAATTAATTACCGATTGCGTGGTCTCAAACTGCCTACTCTACCAACCGTACTGCTTCCTGTCAACCTCTGAAGTCTCAACCTGCCTACTCTTCAGAGTCAACTATGACGGGCCGATCGTCGATGCTGGCCGTATTTATAGGCGGAAGGGGGCGGGTACTCTATTGACGTAGTTATTGACGTAGTATTCGACCGTCAATGGGGTATTCCCACGCACGGTATCAGTGCGGGGATGCAACACTCTCCGACATATTTTTCGTGAAGCTGTAGAAATAGAAAAACGTCCAAATTGTTTGAACACCAGAGATGACAGTCACGAGACCTCCCATCAGCATGGAAGCCGCTTCCTCAGTGGTCGCCGTGTCAACACCCAATCGGAGTCGCATCCCGCCACTGATACCCGTGCGTGAATACCCGCATTGACGTCAATACTAAGTCAATAACTACGTCAATACGAAGTACCCGCCCCCCTTCCCTATAAATACCGGCCACGCGACGATCGGCCCGTCAGTTGACTCTGAAGAGTAAGGCAGGTTGAGACTTCAAGAGTTGACAGGAGACAGTACGGTTGGTTGAGTAGGCAGTTGGGTAGAGACTCACGCAATCGTATTATTTCCGATTCCTACTAATTCGATTCGTGGAGTAGGCAGCTTGAGGCCACGTATCTGAATTATTTTCCCTTGTAATTCTCCTCGAAGATGGCCTTCGCAAAAGGAGCCCGAAACGTCCGAGATTTTTCAAATCTTTTACGCCGTTCATCCCGAGAACCAAGTTTTTCAAAATACTTTCGACCGCGGAAATCTTTTCTGACATATATATATATATATATATATATATATATATATATATATATATATATATATATATATATATATATTATTATGAATTTCTTAACTTTGCCCACTTTGTGGATTCAATTATTATGATTTTTCCTCAATGGTAATTTTAATTATTATTATGAATTTGATATTTTCATATGTAGGTATGAACTATGTTGGGCGCCTTTAAATTTTTTAAAAATTTAAATTTGAATATGATTTCTTAATTTTAATTTAATTTAATTTTATATTGACTCTTTCAAATTATCCCAGGGAAGGTTCTCTTTTCTTATCTTGACTCTATTTTGGAAACTTCTATAAATTAAAATTTTTAATTTAACAAATTTATTAACACTTAATTTTCAATCTATAATATAAAATTTAAATAACAACTATTACTAATGACTAATATTTATCATGGTACCTTTTAAATTTTTTATAGTTATAATTCCTCAAAATGTTTATATTTGCAAATTATTCGAACTGTCAAAATTGGCCAATTTATATATATACTCACTGTTTATTTTCACTACTTCTTGCTTTCAAATTGACACTTGTACTGTTCTATGATGATCGATGTTCTGTGTAGATGTCGGTAAAGTAATAAAGTTGATCTCTTCTTTATCGCCTCCTCATATGTTTTGGTAATCCAAAAATGGCTTCTTCTTCTGATGTTGATTATTTATATCACCAAATTGAACTCACGTCAGGTAATTTTTACTATTTTCACTTGTACTTTTATAAATTAATTTCTACTTATATTTTTCAGTTTATTTTGAATTCACGAAGAGAATATGGAGATTGAATAACAAATGAATATCATAGGAATACCGAAGATGTTTACTCTTTCAATCTCAAATATCAACTGCCTTGCGGAAATGCAATGCACATCCTTATATGACTTCCTTTTATTTTTCAAAATCAAATTACCTGGTATCCTTATTCTAGAATATTCTCATATCCTTTTTGTGATTATTGATCATGTTTTAATTATTATAATAACAGGTACTGTAAATATTTTTATATCATTCAATTTAATTAAATATATAATAATTTTGGAAATTGATTATTTCAATAATAACAGCTTCTTTATAATTACTTAAAATTTTTCAAACTCAGTACTTTAATTTGATTATTTTGAATAATTAAATGACATTTAATTAGTTTTTTCAAAAATTTTTAATAAGAACATACTTCTGGACTGAAATCATTTAGTTAATCTCAATTACTTAATATTCTGATCATTTTGTACTAAAATTTTCAATATTCTGTCCATTAATTAAGTTATTATTTATTCTTGAAAAATTTGACATTTCGATATATATAATTAACTATATATAATTAACTATCTTCAATGACTTGAAGTTAACTTATTATCTGATATTCAAATTTAGTTTATTCTACGATACATAAAATTTCCATAATTATATGTATTCTACATAAATTAAATCTGTTATCTTGAATTAATCTCTTCTACTTAATCTTTTCAAAAATTCTATTACTTATATTCTCATATTTATTTGATATTTAATGAATTTCCATTGAATTACTGAATCTCTTCCCAACGATTAATGACATTTCATGTCTTCGACATTTTACAAAGATTTCTCATATATTATTGATTACATATACATATTTTATAATCATCTATCACTTACTAATATATGTTTAATTTTATTGAAGTTTTCCTTCTCTCTTATCAATTTTATTTCATATTGTATCATATATTTCAATTCTCATATTGCAAATAAATAAACCATAGCAATATATATATATATATATATATATATATATATATATATATATATATACATACATATTTACCTTTCCTCGATACTTATTGGCAACTCCAGCGGCTGCCATAATGAGCTGAAATTTGGTATCCGTGATTTCTCGTAGATATTTCTTGTTCTTTCGTGGCCTCTCAAAATTTGTTCACCTCCTCAGCTTCGATTGAGTAAGAAGGTTGAAACTTTGGCGTGAATTGAGTTCATGGGTTTCATGGTGCTCTTTTTCTCAACAGCAGTGCTCTTTGAAGATACTATTCCATTCGAATCGCATTTCAACCTGCTTTGCTATCAGTTCGCGATGCACTTCACGAAATTTTAATTTTGTATTTTTGTACAGTTTGCTATTAAAGCATATTTGCTGGTGATGAAGCCGTAGTACTCTCGCGTTCTTTTGCTACCGTAATTATTTATTGATGCAACAGTTTGTTTCCTACTTTCATCAATGTTTTTCTAGGTTTCTTGTGTTTTTTGTTTGTTTTCAATTAGAGCCTTAGTAAGATTTTCGATATATTTACTTATGTCTGCTGCAATATCTATTTCATTGTTTTGCATGGTTTTGTATAGAATGAATTCTCTGTTTGTTAGTGTTCTTCATTTCTCACTCAAATTTCAGCAATACCAACCTGCTATCTAGGAGTTATTAATATCTATCGGAATTAACTTTCAGATTCTAATCTACTTGCTGACGGTTTCCGAATTGATTCATGTCTTTCACTCTTCATGTTGAGTATGATTAGTCACTCTGATAGATGTACCTCACGATGCACCAGCATTTATACCCCACAGACTATTTCGCTCAACGAAATTTTTTGAACATTAATTATAATTTATTACAACTATATTCGAATTCATTGAAGTTGCAGAACTCAAGTTATGAGGTTGTGGTGTAGAATTGGTATAAAGCTGCACCATCTTTTACTGTATTGATTATTTTTGATTTAGCACTTTGCTGTTATCAATTACAAATAATTACAACCACTCCCGGCGTCATGACAATGCTACAATTCCAAAAAATAGGTGGCGCATCGGAAAAATATGACAACACTTAATCTTAAGGATATAAATTCATCAAATTAGCACACTTGATTTTATACATACAAGAAATGGTCAGCAGAATTGAAAAAATTAAAACAGAGAAGTTGCAAGTAAGTGGGGTAGTGTAATTGTTGAGACAAAAAATTATAGAATTATCGAGAATATGATAGAAATACAAGGTTTTTCAATTCATTACAGTAGCCCACTTAGTTTTATCGATAGTAGAAATGGCCACCAGGATTCAAGGAATAAGTGTAATAAATTAAAAACCCTGTATTTCTATGATTTATTGTATCGTGAAAATAAATTCTAATCGATAATTACACTACCCAACTTACCTGCACCTTATTTATAATTCGTTTTTAACCTTACAAAACATTTCTAGTATCGATAAAATCAAGTGAGCTATTGTAACAAATTGAAAACCTTGTATTTTCAGTACAGGCAGAAACAGGAAAGAAAAACTCAACAATATAGTACTACATAACAGAGAATATCAGCTTTCAGAACACTCAAAATTTTTAGGAATATTTATTGACAGCTTTCTAAAATGGAGAGTCAACATTGATTATATAAAACAGAAACTAAATAAAACTAATTTTGCAATTAGAACAACCAGAAGATATTTGAATGAGAAAATTCTAAAAATTTTGTATCACTAATTCTGCTATCAAGATATGGGATCATGTTTAGAGGACGTTTTTATTGTACAAAAACGAGTAATGAGAATAATTTATAAATTACCTTTTAGAAAATCCTGCCGAGGCTTATTTAAGGAAAAACATATTTTAACATGATAAGGAAAAACATATTTGTACATGTTAGATTGTTTAACTTTTTTAAGTAAAAACTGAGAAAGGTTCACAAAAGGCAACACAGAATTATGGTATAATACAAGATCACTAAATTACAATTTTCAAATACACCGTATAACCCTTACAGAGAAGAATCATTCAAATATGTGCAAAAAAGAGATAAAAAATAGTAGGTATTCAATTTGTAAAACATTAAAAACACTCTTAATAAAACTAGAGCCCTACTACTCAAAGGAATTTTTCAATTTGTGAAAAATGTTAATTGGAATGTTATTTGTTTAGGTGTAAGAAATATTGTTTACTTATTATTTGACGCCGTTTTGTTGAATGCTTGGATGTAACACATGACTTGGATGCTATATGTAGGGTTATTCAAAATAAAGCTTATTATTATTATTACTTTCATATTTTCAATAATTCTATAATTTTTTATCTCGTGAAAATTTTCATCAATAATTACACCACCTCACTCTATTGCAGCTATTTCGTTATTATTTTTTCAATTCTTCTGACTATTCCTTGTATCGATGGAACCAATGGGCTAATGTAATGAACTGGAAACCCTGTATTTCTATCATATTTTCGAAAATTCTATGATTATTTGTCTCGCGAGAATTATTATCAATAATTACACTACCCCACTTATTTGCAGCTTCTTTGCTATTACTTTTTTAATCCTGCTGACCATTTTTTGTATCGATAAAACCAAGTGGGATAATATAATTAATTGAAAACCTTGTATTTCTCTCACATTTCCAAAAATTCTATGTTTTTTGTGTCGTGATATCATAGCTTATTCGTCATTAATTTTTTAAACTTGCTGAACATTTCTAAAACCATTGGGGCCATTATATTAATAACAGCAAAGTGCTGAATCAAAACTAATTATTGCGGCATACGTGTGGTGCAGCTTTACCAACTCTACACAACAACCTCATAACTTGAGTTCTGCAACTGTAAAAAATTCGGGAATAGGTGTAATAAATTGTAAATTAACGTGTACAAAATTCACGTTGAGTAAAATAGGTTGTGAGGTATAAATGCTGGTGCACCGTGTAGGACATCTCTGACAGGTCTATGGTCGCTGCCTCTCCAAAAAATTTTATGATGTTGTTTATTGGGCTAAATAAGTTCATTTTTGTCAGGTTCCTCATTGAAGAACTATTGCAAATGTTTTACACATTATCTTCATAAGTAGTAAAAGTAATCTAAGAATGTGAAATCCGAGATTAGCTTGAAGGGAGCATAGGCTTGTGTTTCATAGGTAAACCTCATCAAATAGGCTTAAGAGATGATAAAAGCCAATAGAAACAATCCAAACCGAATCGTGGAACTTTAATGATTCATCAAACACAATACAGTAACTACCTACCGGTAAAATCAACCAAAAATGCAGCACGTGGCACACGCGCCCTCGTCCATACATCGAAAGTATAAACGTAGGATGTCCTAACAGGGATTCCAATTGGATTCCCATAGTCGACCGATGAGTCATACGCCAAATAGCAATGGGAATTACGGGGATTCCGGAACCGTTCGTTTCATTCGAGGCTGATGAATAGGGAGAGTGGCAGGACCGTTGTAGATCTCGGGGGAATTTAGCTTGGGGCCATATTTGTTTATCTCTTCCTTTTGCAGGATGAATTCTGCACAATTCTTTTTTATATGTTTTCTAAATTGTTCGGGCGTACGGGTTCTAAATTACAGATGGAGAGTCAGGAAAATATGAAAATAATAGCTGGAGAAGGTGAAATTTCACTACTATACATCAATATATTCAGAATCCAATCCGAAAATTGTTTCACTTTCTTCAAAAGAATAGTAAAATTATGAATTGATGTGGCTGTTACTTGGTTAGAACCCATAACAATATGAATAGAAAAATACATGTTTGATCTTGACAGTTATAACCGTTGGAATTAAATATGTGTTTTTCTAATAATATAATAAGAATAGTGTTTTTTTCAATCCTATTACACTTTTTGGAGTTGACTTTCGTCAAGTTAAAATACTTTCGTCATCAACAAAGATTCCGAGTGAGAATAGAGAAAAAATTACGTTATTCCACACTAAAAACATACTCAGTACACTAATAGGTAATTTTATTGTGGCAACCTGAATTTTATACAATTACATAAGGTACTGATAGTACCTCTTACAGTATATCAGCACTAAAAAGAAAAGTCATAGGTATATATATATATATATATATATATATATATATATATATATATATATATATATATATATATATATATATATATATAAATTTGGCCATCAACGTGTTGCGCAAAATGAGGCCATAAATAGCGAATTGATGATCTGATTGCTTTTAATTCCATCAAGATACAAGCAACTTGGTCTTCAAGAAAAACTTCCGACATCGTTCTTTAATTAGTATTGGAAAAGAGAATTACTAAGCCAACAAATGAAATGCATAATTTGAAAATAGGCATTGATTCCAATTCAACCTAGCTCAATAATGAAAAGTCAGCTGCACAAAAAGTTAGTTAACTTTTTCGTCATGAAAATATATGCACTCCAAAGCAGATAATGCTTTCAATATTATTCCAATATTATTGTCATAATAATTCCAAAAATTCAGTATTTATTTATTCCATCAAGACCAAGACCAAGATTATCGGGTCCAAGAACAAAACAGGACCAGTCTTGCCTTGGTCTTGAAAAATCGAGACCAATACCAAGACCGATACCGCATTTATCTTTGGAGATGAGGAACAAGACTGGCCAGTCTTGGTATCGGTCCTGGTCTTGCGAAGCCCTGGGTGCTTGGGACGGGCTATAAGCCTCCGCTTTTCCTGAGATTTGCTCATAAATAAATAAGAGACGATAAATGTTAGTTAGCAGTACTGGGTCTCAGTACATAATAATATATGTTCAATTTGTCGAACTGTGACTCTGTAGGAATCACTTGAAATTTGTTCGTTGCCTACACGGAATAGCCATACACACGGTGAAATATTACAAGACCCTGTGCTACCTGTCAGTTGCAGCGAAAAGTTTCAGATTCATCATCTTGATGAATTTGTGCATGTTTTGTTCCTATTTTTCAACAAGTTTTATGGGTTATGTTAGGTATAATTCATTGAATGCGTTATTGTTATTGTTATTGTTATTGATACAGAGAATCTAAAAACCAAGATAAGTGAATGTAAATTGAGTTTATCTATATTATATACAATTCTTGTTCAAGCATGAATGGTAAAAATTAAAACTATTAGTTAGGTTATATGAAATACTTACCATATTTAACATGATGCAAGAAGAAGTAAATTCAATAGCTGGTGAAACTCTGTTCGTTGTAAAATCCATGGTCCCGTTAAGGGGACGTTTGCTGTTTTGGAAATACATACCAAGCAAGAGACTTAGGTATGGTTTCAAAATATTTCAAATATGTGACATCCTCCGTTATACATACATACTATCTATGTACACAAGAAAGAACTTTTTGGACAGGTCCAGGGGTTTAGCAAGAAAAATCGTTATGGATCTATTTGAAAGCTACTTCAATGAGGGAAGCACAATTGTCACCGACAATTATTATACCTCAATTCCATTAGCGGTATATTCATAAGAAAAAATTCACATTTGTTGGGAACTTTCCGCAAAAATAGAGAAGGTCTCCCTCGGAAAGTTATGAAGGCCAGCATAAAGAAAGAAGAAATAGTCGGAAAAGAAAATACAGATTGAATTTCAATTCCGAAATGGCGAGATAAGAGAGTCCCTTTTTTATCAACCAAGCATAGAATTGACTGCCAAAAAAATCGAAACGGTGAAGAAATAAGGAAGTTTAAAGCAATTATGGAATATAACGCCGGTAAGCAGAGAAATGATATATCTGATCAGATGGCGAGTTATTTTTCACCATTGCGAAAAACGATACGGTGGTATCATAAAGCTGTTTTTGACTTACTACTAAACACTGCAGTGGTTAACTCGTTGATAATTTTTAAGGAAGAAGGAAAACATCATATAGCACAATTCAGGGAACAAATAATTTTGGGTATGATGGCTCCAGATAGAAAGCAAGAAACGATTTTAGTAAAACATAAATCGAGAATGGCGAGAACAACCGAAATGAGGATCTTAAGATCTATCAAAGGGGTAACACTCAGAGACCATGTGAGGAGTTCAGATATAAGGGAGGAACTGGAGGTGCAGGATGTAGTCAGATAGGCGAGAGCACGCAGAAGGTTCTGGAGGGACCACGTGGAAAGTATGCCGGATGAAAGACTGGCCAAATGGGCGGAAACACAAAAACCTAGCACACGCAGACCATTGGGGCGCCCTCCAAAGAGAGCTGGAACTCGACGTCCCAGGAAACAAGCCAATAACAGGCAGAAAGCAGAAAACACAGGACATAGTCCTATTCAAAAGTGGAAGAAGAAGAAGAAGAAGATAAGAATTAACTAGGTAAAACATAAAAAAAAGAAACCGATGCAATAGAGCAGAAGCACAAAAAATACCAAAAAGGTTCCTACCAAGTGCAATGAATGCAATATATATTTATGCTTCAATTATTTTACGGAAAACCATTGGTATCAGTTATTTTTGTAAATGTGTGCAAGAATATTATGAGACCACGGGATATGCTCATGGCACTATGTGAATATTATAATACTGAGGCGCCATGAGCATCACACGGGGTCTCATAATAACCTAATATTTTTTTATGAAAACTGTTTTAACTTCATATACTTTCTGAATGTATCAATAAATTTAATGAAAGTAAATATGAGTTTGTCCACGACTGTACTATAAATCATTCATTATACGTGTGCTTCCTGAAGTATAATTATACCTATTATTCACTAGTGTGTATAATGGTTTATTATACACTGCATGACGTCACACTCAAAACGTATGTCCAAACTTGAGACTATCATTCTCATTGTTAGGAGAGTATTGTTATTAGATTTTTAGGTTTTATGTAACTAAGATAACTTTTAGGCAAATTATTGAACTAATATTTAGTATAATGCCCAACTTATTGAATATTTACTCTAATAAATTATCTATTTCATTTTTATCAGAGCGAAAGAAAGGAATGGAATCGATGTCAAGTGAAATAGTTGACGTTTACGTCAACCTATGCAGTTTTCAGTGAACACAGAGAATGTTATGTCAACGCTTTTGATAACTATTTTTATTGTTGAAAATGCAGATTATTACTAATTTTTCCGAGGAAGTCGTGGACAAAGTATAGTATTCTACTCGCACAAAATTACAATTTTTCACTCGGGTGAATTGCGACACTCGCTTGCAGCTCGTGTAGCAAACTTCACCCTCGTGAAAAATAGCAATCATTTTGTGCTCGTTGAATAATATACTATTTTTTTCAACTAGTGGCCTCTGGAGAAACCGTTGTACCCTGTAAGTGGTGGCAGCGAACGTGTTAAATATATTTTTTCGATTTTTATAGATCGAGAAATATCGAAAATTACAACCACTCTTCAAATGAAAAAAGAAATTTGGCAAGAAATAATATTAATTAATACTTATCTGGGAATATAGGTACCACTTTCTGATGAACTAATAATATTTGATGATATTTTAGATTTTATGTTCCTCGATACAATTGACGTGTTGATAAGTTTTTTGTAGTATGTCTGGCTCTTGAAAATTGATGAGAACTTACAGTTGAAATATTTCAATTTAAAACAATTAATATAGAAATGACATTCTATTTGTAATATAATTTCGTACCAATCAAAGCCATTTATTTCAATAATGATCACTCCTTTTAAATTGTTTACACCAGTGTTTCTTAAGGGTCCGCGGACCACAGGTTAAGAGTATATGTATGGGGGTCTGCAGTCACATTTCTGGACTATTAATAATAATAAATGGATAGAGGGAGATAGCAACATCTTTCAAGCTGACGACAAAACTGAACCGATACTAAAAATATTTGACATGGTTTTTTTAATCCTCTGGTGGAACAATGTTAACAACAGAAGTAAATGACCTCCGCGGTTCTAATTCAGCTTTGAAAAGTAATTTCAAAGAATCCTATCCATCAAGTTTTTGGGTGAACGTAAAGAAAGATAATCAGAAAATATCAGAAGACGAACGGAAATATTTAATGCTTTTCTCAACCACATTTTACCTCTTTAAAAATGCGATTTCTGTTTTAGAATAGACTAAAAACAAATACAGAAAGAGATTAAAGGTGGAATCCGATTCGTAAATACAACTTTATAGTAACGTCAACCAGAATATCACTAATTTAGTTGTATGAAAGCGAAGCCAACCTTCAAACTGAGAATCGTATGCCCACGCATTTATAATAACGAAAAAAAGTGTGGAACAAAAATTATCCGAAATTTACTCCTGTTTATTCACTAAGGGTGTCCTTAATAATTGAACTTGATTTCCTAGGCGTCCGTGGCCGAAAAAGGTTAGGAAACGCTGAGTTAGAGGGTTGACATTTGTTATGTACATTGAACGGATGTTAGGAACGTATTCTTTGGGGGTATCAACTGTTTTCCTCAACTGCCGCTATTTTGTTGTAAAGATTAAATGTTTTGTCGAGATTTTTGAAGTTCTGATAATCTTGAAAAATGTTACGTATATTGAACGATTATTAGGAAAGTATTCTTTAGGGGTATCAATTCTTTTCATCAACTGCCGCTATTTTTTTGTAAAGGTTAAATGTTTTTTCGAGGTTTTAAAGGCTTTGCTCATCTTGACAGATCTTTCAAATAACTAAGGAAGTTAAGAACTAGTATTTGAAAAAACAAAATGAGGGTAAATAAGTGTGCAATGAGAAAAAAAAAGATTTTTTTATCAGGATTTATTTATTATAAAAAACTATGATCATTACAGAAAAACAAAGTTTATTGAGACTTGAGTTAAACAAAAAAATATACTCATTTGGCCAATAATAACATGAAGACGTATTACAGGAAAAATTAATAACTATGTTATCTCAAGAAACCAATACCTACCTATATAGGTATTTTTATGCAAAATTACGAAGGATACTAGTAGTTCTGTGAATGAAATCTCAATTCATTCTATATATATATATATATATATATATATATATATATATATATATATATATATTTATATATATGTGTGTGTGTGTGTGTGTGTTTTTCACTTTCAGTATTTCTTTTGTTTTATTGTTCCTTGTTTTATTATTAGGATATATCCTGTGAAACAGTGTATGTAAAATAAAGAAATGAATGAATAAAATATTCAAAAAGATTTTTTTCTTTAATTGTTCAGTCCGAAACCTGATTATCATTGAAAGTTTCAATTATGGTTGAAATTTTAGTCACTTATTCACTTCTAACTCATACGTGTTCTATAATAAATCACCAATTCTAATATAACATTCACAAGAATATTTCTGTACTCAAACGAAGAAATATTAAATAGTTTTTAATTAATATATTGAATTCACCCGTGTATGAAACTAAACATGCCGCTCGCTTTGAAAGAATTTCCTTTGTTACGCTTGCATAAGGTTCTATTATTTTTAGGCCTAACATCCCATTGGATTAGTGTGTGGAGTATAACGTGCTATAGGGATACAGTTATAAATATAAAAATGAATATGTAACAAAATAAATGAGAAATAATGTGGAAAAACCTTAAGGCGTGCATCACAAAAGAAATAAATATGGAGGCAAACACAATACATCTTCATTACTGAAAATAATTACAAGTTTAAGAAAAAAATGAGGTGAAAAACATGACTCATTTATCAAATAAAACTACAAATCAGCTGACAGAAATCTATTATCTTAGAGTATTTAAATTGATATAAAACTAAATTCTGGAAAACTATAGTTGAAAAAACCCTCTTAAAATGGTTCTAAATACATTGATGGAGTAAGCATCTTTGATTTTCTTGAAAGGGCCTTGAATTCTTTGACACCAGCCAGTAATGGAGGTTTGCGAGCCCTCTCGGTTCTCAGATTGAAATAAATTTTTAACTTGCATTTCCCATTTTATGATTGTTACTGTGTACTTTTAAGCTGTTTTTGATGAGGCCACTTTTAACTTTGTAAATGAGTTTGCACTTTCTTGAATTGCTAGTTTTTCAATTGGCACAATTGGAAATCTTTCAGAAAACGAATGAGAACTGGTGTCATAAGACATATTTTGAAGTCTCAGTATTCTGTTTGAACTGAGTGCTGTTTTGTTACTCCATATTGACATTAGATGAGTTATCACTGAATTGATATGCGCTTCGAATTATGGTTTTTACTAAGGTATTTATTGTTTTGTTCAACTGCACCAACGAATAAACCTAATTTGTTCACATGACTTTCCGATGTCAAACTTTCATCTATAATAAGTCCTAAGTACCTACTCATGCAAGACTGCTTTTTCAGCTGCACATTATCTTGTTGGATCTTTCTTTCAATTCGAAGTAAATTGAAACAGTTTTTTTTTCGTTTACTAGAAGATTGTTATAATTGAGCCACTAATGGAACAAAGCTAGATCACGGTTGATTAATTCTTCTAACTCCTTTCTATCTTTGCCTTGATGAGTAAATACTGTATTCTACATAGACACCTGCTTCAGATAGACTTTGCACATAGGGCAGAAAGAGGAAAGGTTCTACCACAGTACTCTGCAGTACTCCTTGCTTATGTATTGGTACGGACTGGGAAGTTTATCTACTTTGGTGAAGTGACGTCTGTTTTTCAACGAACTGTTGGTAGAGCATCCCATTGAATCCAATGCTTTCTAATTTCAACAAAAGTTCAGAAATATCAAAAGCCTTTTTAAGTGAACAAAAATTGCTACTACGAAATAATTTTCCCTTCGTAACCTACAGCCGGCTCTGCAACTCTCCTCCCTGTCGTTGTTTGATTAAGGTAATAACTTGAAGCGTGAGATTGAACACAATCTGGCGACGGTGCGGAGGAATACAGCCCTCCCGACTCGGTGCCACCCTCGCAGTTGACCGTAGAGGACGCAAAGTGTAACCCGATATTACTATGTGGGTCGGTTCATTGTCGGTGTTTTAGTGTACGTTGATCCGATTTTCCGGCCTCTTGATCGAAAAGTGTCACTCGGATGACAAGTGCGAACATGTGGGATGATGTGAGATTGAAAGTGGAACCATCGGAATTATGTCTGTGAAATAGATTTCAATTTTTCTCAAGCGAGGAAAGTAATTCAGAAATTACGTATCAAATGCAAAAATATTCAATTTAGTAAATAGTAGATTATTCGAGTTTTTCTTATACAATGAGTTTCAAAAAGTTTGCACCATATGGGAAACTTTTTTATTATACATTTTTCAGAAAATTTTATTCTTGATAAAAGTTGTTGCATCGCGAAAAAATTCGATTTGAGATGTCAAAATTCTGAATTTCTGAACGGTGTATAGGGGAGAACAAAAAATAGAAATTTGGATCAGGAGTAAACTACTCTTATTTTTGACACTATTGAAATAGTTTATTTAGAAAAGTTGTTCAGATTTGAAAACGATATTCAAATTCGAAATCACAGCCACCTACGCAACAAAACAAAAACAATCCATTTTTTAATTGTTCAATCAGTATATCGATATTTCTTGAAAATGATTCAAATTTTAAATAGTCTTCAGGTGCAAATTGAATATTTCACTCTTTATGTACGTCCATAGGAACTATAAGTATGATTTAATAACAAGAAATAATTGTTTAGATTAATTATAGTCAAATAGTTGATGGAATCCGTCGTTACTACGTGATAATTTAACATGATTAACAAAACTAAATTTGATTTTACTACGTTTATTATCACAAAATATTTCTTAACTCAATCTGCCCGATGATGGTCTAGTGACCGAAATTGCAATCGCAGTGTTATATTTTTCAAAATATTTTGTGATAATAAACGTAGTAAAATCAAATTTAGTTTTGTTAATCATAATTATAGTCACATGAGGGAGTCGCCTGAGGTGTATACCTATGATATCCTAGAACCCTTTATCAGGCTGAAACCATAAAAAATGGAATTTTTTTGTTTTGTTGCGTAGGTGGCTGTGATTTCAAATCTGAATTTTGTTTTCAAATAATGTCGAAAACGAGAGTAGTTTCTTCTTGATCCAACTTTGTATTTGTTGTTCCTATCCTGTACACCGTTCAGAAACTTACAATTTTGACATCTTAAATCAATGTTTTCCGCAATGCACTAATTTCTATCAAGAACAAAAATTTCCGACAAATGGATAATGAAAAAGTTTTCCATGTAGTGCAAACTTTTCGAAAATCATCGCATATAAAAGAGACAATTATGCAAAAAATGCAGTATTTGATATTATTTATTGATAATCATGCTCTTTAGTTTCATATATAGTTTAATAGTGTAAAACATTGCTCATAATCAATCACAAACATTCAATGTTGAAAATATAGATGATGTTTTACAGCATATGAAAAGACTTTCCAAGTTTTTGTCGAACCATATTACATGAGAAAAAACTAGAATAACTGAAACACTTAATAGTAAATGCTGATTGTCATAATATATAATAATCAATAAACTTGAATTTTGGTCATAAAATATTCAAAAATTACAGATATAGGTAAAATATTCACAGATCTTTTGAGAAAATGTGCTTTATATATTCAAGGATTTCAGTACTTTTAATGGATAACTAGATAATTATTAGTGACCACTTGTGGAAATAATTAGAAATGATACTACGTTTATCAGTGGAAGAGAGATGAATCGCAGAAACTCTCTTGATCTTATATCATATAGATGAAAAATGTTTCTGTTAAATCTTCGGTCATCCACCGAAGAAGAAAAATCTTTAGATTGGGACTCCCCGTCTGTCAAGACTGGAACCGTTAAGAGAAGACCAGTTTCTTGCGACAATCCTCTAAATCTGAAGGAAAATTTGGGTGAGTCACAGCATGGTTCGGAAGCTGCAAGAGGAAAATTTCATTTGCCAGCAACAATATTTTGCAGTAAAACTAGAGGTAAGTGATAACAATTCTCTATAATTGAATTATTCACTCTGATAAATAATTATTATAATCCAAACATACAATGTACTCTAAACAAATTTTTAAAGATACCTGAATGACTCAATGACTTATATGTCAGAATAAACTAAATAAACTTTTGAATGAATGTTAATCTAGTTGCGAAGAGAACTAAATTTTTACCTTAATGGGAATGAATGACAGAATATCACAATTATATATAAGACCCGAATCTTCAGTTTCTATTTCATATGATGATACTGACATACATGAATTGGTTCATGATAACAAAAAGTTTTGCACAAAACAAGAAGCTGCCGACTGTCTAATCAAATATTTTACCAGTACATCCTTTATCAAAAATCAGTTTCATTTTGTTACAAAGAGTTTGAAGAGATTTTGCAACGAAAACCTATCGCAAACAGTTTGCATTTAGTATCTGAAGAAGGTAAAGTTTCACCAAAACGTGCGTCATGCGTATTTTATTTAATTAAATTATAGAATGTTTTTACAAACCATTGTTTTATTACATAAATAAATACCTAAGTGAAAAACATAAACTGACCCATTGTAATGCGCATATCACTTCGGAGATAATTTTTCTAATGCCAATATGGAGTAATACAACAGCATTCAATTTAAACAGAATACATAGACTTCTGCCTCATCATACCAACTCTCATTCACTTATGAAAGGTTTACAATTTTTGCCTATAAAAAATCTAGCAAATCAGGAAAAGCGCAAAATGGGCTCATCCAAAATAACTTGAAAATAAACAGTAACAACAAACGAGAAATCTAAGTTAGTTAAAAATTGATTTCAATCTGATAACCGAGAGAGCTCGCAAACCTCCATCACTGGCTAGTGTCAAAGAATACAACGCCCTTTCAAAGAAAATAAAAGATTCTTACTCCATATTTAAAACCAATTTAAAAAAGTATCTAGGATAAATATCTCTATTTTAATTATATTTTTCCTGCATTTAGGTTTTTAAATACTCTATGTTAACAGCTATCTGTTAGCTGATTTGTAGTTTTATTTAATGAAATAAATGATGTTTTCTTGAACTTGTCATTGATTTTAGTTATGAAAATAAATTATGTTTGCTTTCATATTCATTCCTTACTACCACGCTACTAGGCGAATGAAAATCTGGGCATCAAAAAAAATAAAACGTAATGTCAGCTTAAAAAAAGCGATCCTTTCAACGCGGGTGGCATGTTTCAGGGAGGGATAAATCAAATATGTGAATTAAAAACTATGTTATATTTCTTTTCAGAAGTACTGAAATATTCTAAAGAATTTTATATTGAAGTTAGAATTGGTAATTAATTATAGATTGATAATCACTTTGAAAGAGAATTGATAATAATATTTATATATATATATATATATATATATATATATATATATATATATATATAATATATATATATATATATACATATGGAACATCTTCTGTGAAAATAGTTAATATTTATATATATATATATATATATATATATATATATATATATATATATATTTATATATAAATATTAACTATTTACACAGAAGATGTTCCATATGACCACCGTCCATTTCAATACAGGAACTACATCGTCGGATGAAGGAATTACGTACTCTTTCGAAAAGACCTGGTTGTGTTCGGATTGTTTGACAGGATAGTTCAATCCAATGTTGCAACTTTCCGAAGTTATTTAATGACGTTGCATACACTAAACTTTTCAAATAACTCCAAATACAAAAGTCCAGAGGATTCAAATTGGGAGATCTAGCGGGCCATGGCATTGGGCCTCCTCGTCCTATCCATCTTCTGGGAAATGTTTGACCTAAATGTTCCCTAACAGCAAGTGTATTATGTGGGGGCGCTCCATCTTGAATAAACCAAATATTCATCCACTGATTTAAAGGTACCAACTCTAGAAAATCGGGCAAGGTATTTTGAAAAAAATTGAGTAATGCGGCTCCTGTTAAATCCCGTGGTAAAACTACTGATCCTAACAAACGATCTCCTGAAATCCCTAGCCAGATATTTACACTGAAACGCTAGTGATGCCTGGATTCATGAATAGCGTGTGGATTTTCATCCGCCAAAATATGGCTATTATGAAATTTTAAAATTCCATCTTTAGTAAAGCCGGCTTCATCAATGAAAAGTATTTCAGAAGTAAAATGCGGATGTTCATCAATCTTTGTTAAAACCCATTGACAGAATGTCCTACTGGCTTGATATTCAGGAGGATTAAGCACGCGTTGAATATGGAATGGATAGAGAAAATGTTGATGCATAGTTCTCCAGACAAGGGGGCCCCTTATTTCTACTTCCGCTGAAATTCTTCTTACACTTGTACCGGGATTTTCAGTCAAAATTTTTAAAATTTGCTCTTCAACTTCTGGAGTACTTACAGTTTCCCTCAATCTTCTAAAAACTTGATTGAACATCACATGAGAAGGAAGTTGACGATCGGGATAAGCCTCAGCATGAAGGCGACGTGCTTCAGGACCACTTCCGTTGGCACGCCATACATGAAAACCATATCACTCATTGCAATATTAGAATAAGGCATTTCAAATTCTGGAATAATAACTTTTTCTCAACAACAAAGTGAAAGAAAGTAAACAATTCGAATCGGATGCAAAATACTCAATAGAAGTACGTAAATGTCATATGAAAAGCAAATGTTTGATGCAAGCTGTGATTCTTCTTCATGAACCGACTGAAGAATATTTTAATTGTAAGTTCAGTAAACAAGACATCTGAAAGATAAAAATAAATCGAATATCGTATTTGGTTGCGCTAGTAGTTAATTTGAAAACCGAAAATCACTTCTATCTCCAAAACGGCTCATTTGCGGACCCATGTTTATATGAAATTTTTTACTTATTTTGAGGTCTATAATCAGCTCCCAAAGTATTGAAACGTTGTTTTTTAACACCCTGTATATATATATATATATATATATATATATATATATATATATATATATATATATATATATATATATATATATATATATATATATATATATATATATATATATATATATATATATATATATATATATATACATATATTTGTATATATATATATATATATATATGTTCAGAAAGATTTCCGCGGTCGAAAGTATTTGAAAAACTTGGTTCTCGGGATCTGAATTATTTTCCCTTGTAATTCTCCTGAAGATGGCTTCGCAAAAGGAGCCGAAACGTCGAGATTTTTCAAATCTTTTACGCGGTTCATCCCGAGAACCAAGTTTTTCATATATATATATATATATATATATATATATATATATATATATATATATAACTTTTTGATAATTATTAGCAATAACAGGCTTGGTGAATCTCAAACAAACTCGATTTTATTAAAAATTTTACGTTTCGCCACGACATTCGTCGCGAAAATCGAGCATTTTTTTTGTGTTTCCTAATAAAATAATTGGAATATTCTTATCTAATGAATTTTTTTACAGCCGTAGGATTTTCGAAGATACCAACATCTGTTCAACGACCACATGTTGAGGACAGAAAAGTAACACAAGATACTTTCAAGAATTCTTCCTTTGAGAATGGAGATTTGAGAATATGTCAGCAAATCTCAAGGTATATCGAACATAATATTTCCATTTAAAATTTATACTTTCTTTGAGATGATTATTCAGTCGTATTATTATTAACCTATAAATATATGTATATATATATATATATATATATATATATATATATATATATATATATATATATATATATATATATATTTATATATATATTTATTTATATATATATATATATATATATATATATATATATATATATATATCATATCTGTTTACGTTTCTAATAGTCTTTGATTTAAAGTTTTTAATTGATCATAAGGGTAAAACGACTAATTTGTTGGATGAATTTAGATAAAACTCATTATTTTTTGCCAAGCTTTCGAACTTAATTTATTTCGATGTTATTTGTAGGATTTCTGCCAGGCTCAAAACAGATTTCGCTTTTTAATTTAAAGTAATTAAATTCGGACATCACATGTATTTTTGTTAGTATTTAACTTTATTTATGAATACTTAAGGTTAATCAGCAATTATCTTAATTTGATATTTTTCTTCTTCTTTATATATGTATGTATGAGAAATTAAAACGGATAAAAAAACTTCTCTCGCAATTAACACTTGATTTTCGATACGCTGCAATAGTGTATTATTTCCTGAAAAAATACGACTACTAATCTTAAATCTGAGGTAAAAATATATGAGACCTGAAAATGCTGTTATTGGACTCTTCACATTTCAAACTAGGAAACTACGGGGATAAGTTTGAATTCCTCGTTTTTGGGGATGTTTGTAAGTATAGTTACGGAGTAGATATATAAAAACAAAAACGCATAAGAAATACACTCGAGGCGCAAATAAAATGAACGCACTTCCTGCATGGAATGAAACAAATATTCACGTGAAATATATATCATGGAGTATTTTATATGATCTCTGCTGTCCCTTCAGATTCAATATTATGTGTGCGCTTGTTATTATCCATGCCTCAACGAGTATCAAAATAAATGAAAGGGGAGAAAACAGTGAACTAAATTTTTTCTAGCTTCGTGATATTACGTTTGTTTGAGACGTCACCCGAGGAAAGCTGTGTGAATCTTGGGAACTATTATATTCGGTTCATCACAAAATATCGAAGACTTAAAAGATTGCAGAATTTTATTGGTTTTCATGCGTATATGATCACGCACGTATGATTCTGAATCATAATTCATCAATACAAATTTTCTTGCTAGAATTAATGCCAGGCAGGAGGCCTCGGTAGACCAGCGGTAAGGTATACCGCTTGTAAGCCGAGGATGTGGGTTCGAGTCCCACCTTGCTCTTGGGTGTTGTGTATGTCAGGAATTTAGTGGTTCTATTTATAAAGATAAATTGTTGGGTAATGTACTTCGTTTACAAGCCCATTGGCCGTTCGGAACCGGCGTTAAACTGTAGGTCCCTCGAGATAAAAAAAAAAAAAATGCCAGGCAGATATAGAGCAGTTCGAATGGGTTAAAAATACTTTATAAATTCTGTTTACTATTTTTGACGTTGTATATCATAACGAACACATGGACCATTAACATACTTCTAACAAAATCAGATAAGTTTTTATTCTGCCACGAACATTTACGTAATTTACAAATCGTGAATGTTATTTCAACAATTTGATGTTGTATATAATAATCTAAAACGGACAAGAAAATTACTTCCGCATCTGTTGACAACACGATGCAATAGTTTATTAAATTTCGCGGAAAATACGTTTAATAATAGGTATATTTATTCGCAATGTTCAATTGAAACTTGTTACAATTCGCTTACTGAATAAATCTGCAAAGAAAAAGGCATAGTTAAATCATCGGTTCAGAGATAGTTCCTAGGAAGAAAACCTATCTCTATATAAAAAAATATATACCTCACCTGTAGGTAGAAAAAATACCTTCTAAGTACGTTAAGCGTAAATTTTTTTTCTGGAAGTTATTTCAAATTGTTGAAATAACATTCACGATTTGTAAATTACGTAAATGTTGTTGGCAAAATAAAAACTTATCTGATTTTGTTAGAAGTATGTTAATGGCCCATGTGTCCGTTATGAAATATAACGTCAAAAATAGTAAACAGAATTTATGAAGTATTTTAAACCCATTCGAACTGCTATATATCTGCCTAGAATTAATTCTAGCAAGAAAATTCGTATTGATGAATTATGATACAGAATCATACGTGCGTGATCATATACGCATAAGAACCAATAAAATTCTGCAAACTTTCAAGTCTTCGACATCTTGTGATGAACCGAATATACAAGTTTTGAAAATTCACACAGCTTTCCTCGGGTAACGTCTCAAATGAACGTAATATCACGGAGCTAGAAAAAATCTAGTTCACTGTTTTCTCTCCTTTTATTTATTTTGATACTCGGTGAGGCATGGATAATAACAAGCGCACACATAATATTGAATCTGAAGGGACAGCAGAGATCATATAAAATACTCCATGATATATATTTCACGTAAAAATATTTGTTTCATTCCATGCAGGAAGTGCGTTCATTTTATTTGCGCCCCGTGTGTATTTCTTATGCGTTTTTGTTTTTATATATCTACTCCGTTACAAGTTACAAACATCCACAAAAACGAGGAATTTTAACTTATCCCCGTATTTTCCTAGTTTGAAATGTGAAGAGTCTAACATCTGCATTTTCAGGTCTCATATTTCTTTACCTTAGATTTAAGATTAATAGTCGTATTTTCCCAGGAAATAATACACTATTGCAGCGTATCGAAAATCCAGTGTTAGCTGCGGGTGTAGTTTTTTTATCCGTTTCAATTTATGATACACACACACAAATATATATATATATATATATATATATATATATATATATATATATATATATATATATATATATATATATATATATATATATATATATATATATATATATATATAAAATGTGCAATTTTTTAAGGAAATTGACAATCCGGTTTCAGATTTTTTTAAAGAAATTTTTCTCTCGAGCTACGGGGGTTTTTCGAAAAATTGCTCAAAACTATTTGATCGAATATCTCATAAAGTATAATTAAAAAAAAAAATTTTTAGGGAAACAATTTTTTGCATTTCAAACGTTCTTCAAGCTGGTATTTTTTAAGGAAATTTGATTCGTCCAGTTTTCAAGATATCACATTCAACTTCTTTTTTTTTTAAATACGGACCTGAATTTTTCATTCCAAATTTAAAAAACCCTTTTTTTTCTGATTTCAACGATATATCACGTGTCCATATTCATTTGTATTTAAATGGTAAAATACTAGTATTTCAGTTTTCTGGCACTTTTTTCATTTTATCATAGGTTTAATCATAGAGCAAAGAGAAACAATTGCTTATAAAAGCCTAGGATCCGTAATACATGTCGTGTCAAAGTAAGTTCAAATAACATGGTAGCGTTTTCCAATGGTGAAAAATTAGATTCATTTTTTTGTTATGCAAAAGCATTTCGAAGTGCTGAAAGAGCTCTTCAAATGTATCAAAATTCGTGCCCCGAAAGGCGCTTACCGAATAGAATAATTTTTACAAGGCTAGAGCGAAATTTGCTACTATACGGATCATTTAATGATCCTTCAGAATGGGGAACAACTGTAACGGCAGAGAATGGGAAAGATGAAGTAAATGCATTAGGTATGTATCATCCACTTTGAATTTTGGCCAAAGTAATTTTAAAAAATAAGGAAGTTTTAAAATTACATAACTTGAATTTAATTAAATGGTAAAAAGTTTTAACTTTGGAAAACTTAAACAGTTTCTTTCATTTCACACGCTGCAACAGTCTGTTTATGTTATTGAAATAGGCAATTGTTTTATTGGTAGTCTAAGCCACCTCTGATGTTCTCATTTTTTTTTTAAACTCAATACAACTCAAATTTTGGCTTTCTATCATTGAAACGCAAACAAATATGAACATGTGATACATCGTTAAAATCAGAAAAAAAAGGTTTTTTCGAATAAAAAATACAGGTTGGTATTCAAAAAAAAAGTAACTTGATGGTAATATCTCAAACACTAGAGGAATCAAATTTCCTTAAAAATACCAAATTGAAGAACGTCTAAAGTGCATAAATTCTCCTTTTCACTAATTTTTTTTAAAAATTATACTTTTTGAGATATTCGATCAAATAATTTCGAGCAATTTTTCGAAAAAACCCTGTAGCTCGAAATAGAATTTGTATTTTTCAAATATGAAACTAGATTTTCAATGTCCTCCAAAAACTGCACATTTTGTCTAATTTGACCAATTTGGGGTTTTTGCTCAACTCCATAGTTTCTCCAGATTTAGTTAGACGCTTGAAATTTGGTAATTGGATTGAGTTCATTTTACGATCCTTTTTAGGTTTCAACTCTTTTCCTCAACCACACTGCACTTCGAGGAGACTTCCGTTCGAATCGCATCTCGACCTGCTTCGCTTTAGTACTAGAGGCACTTCGAGAATTCTTGTTTCGAATAACTGTTTGCTATTTGAACGTGGTTCGCCATGCAATTCGCAATTGTTTTTAACCCATTACCCGTCAACGTTCCATTTTTGGGACACAGATTGAAAATTTTTTTAAAAAATTATTTGAACTACTGTATGAGAAAAACCGAGATATGAGTTAATTTTGAACTAATTAGTTTAAGAATACATCAGTAGATGTCGTCTTTGGGCCTTGATTTTTGTTAACTGTCAATTTCAGTACATAACCTCACACGTTAATGTGCAAGCTGTTTCTGATAGCTACATAAAATTTACAAAAATCGTCCCATGTGAAAAATTTCTATACCACGTACTTTCATAGATTCTATTTTGTGTGTACGATAAGTGCCAATACGTGGAATATATTTCAGGTGAGTCTTGTGTACCTGCAAACTTCATTTCCTTTTTTTGGGACATTAGCGTAATGTGATAGCATGTTTAACCCAAGTTGTACTTTTTAGAAATGAGTGTGAAGAAGTTCTATACGGTCGCTGAGATTGCTGCCATGTTCGAAGACGACGAGTTTTTTCGTGATTTAGAGAAAACTGATAGTGATGACGTCAATGTTGCGATAATTCCACCAAACTCTGACGAATTAACTGATTTGGAAGATTTAGACGAAAGCGACTTGGGCGAAACTGACTTCGGAGATGAACGAGACGTTGCGGGAACTCTGGAATTATTTACACCCTTTGCTAAAAACGATAATGATGTAGGACCATCGACATCATCAACTACAGATAACACTTACAAGAAACGTAAATTTCAAGAATCCTTGCCTAGCTCCTCCTCAGCGGAGAATAAAAAAAGTCAAAAACAAAAAAAGGAAGATGATATTATACAATGGAAAAGTATGTCTCCAAAATACAGTAGGACAAATTCTGCATCTAAAGATAAAACTGAAAGTACACGTCAAATACTGGGAGAAAACTCAGTTGTTGAAATATTTGAACATATGTTCTCAGAAGAGGAGTTTCAGCTTATTTTAGAACAAAGCAAAATATATGCTCTGCAAAAGAACCCAACTACGATGACAACTGGAACAACAGTTTTTAGATATATCTATAGTAAACACTTGGAGGCTATACCAAATAGCTCACCCAGATGAAAATACTACGTTGCTTGATATAAGACGAAAACTAGTTCTTGCTTCTTGCATACTTATGCAAAATCAACTCGTAAAAGACCTGGGCCACAAAAATCCAATATTGTTGGGGGAAGAGTAAGCTCTGAAGTGCGATTCGATAGAATTGATCACATAATAATACCAATATCCACCCCAAGAAGATGTGCTGCTTGTGGCAAGAAAACAACCAGAATATGTAGACGTTGTGACGTTCCATTGCATGATAAATGTTTTGCTGATTTCCATACAGCATAGATTTTATAAAATTTGAACATTTCACTTTATTTCTTTACATTTATTAAATAAAATAAACATGACTGTTTTATAAATTTTTAATATCATATCCGCCAATGTCCCAAAAATGGGACGGTCTATATTTTTTTTATACTCAAAAAAAAATTTTTTTTTACATTTTATTTCTGTTCCAGTTAGCCATAGTGAAGGATTGCTTGATGTTTCTTATTTATTTTTAGAGTTTTTGAATTACGGCGGGTAATGGGTTAATGAAATATAATTTGTCTCCTTTTCATTTCGATTTTTTATTGAAGCTAGGTTTTTTTATACTATAATTTATTACTTTCTAATCGCATCTTGGCGAGATGCACTTCACGTGAAATATATGACCTTAGTGATAGAGCTCTACTGCCCACGCGTTTTTTCAAAATTATAATTTAATTTTGGTGCTTGCTACATAATGTAAATCAATCTCATTGGAAAAAGAAATTACAATACTTGATTAAATGAGATTTATACTAATTTATATAACTGACTGTAAGTCTGTTTTAATTTCGTTTCTTATTTAAATACATGTGTTTAAGCTCCAAGTATTGATAATTATAATTAAGAATCAGGGCCGGCCTAAGGCGAAAATTGCAAGTGTGCTAGACTCAAATTTTATGCCCCTCCCAGGGGGTCTGGGGGGTATGGAATTTTTTAAAATTTAAGGTCCAAAAACACAGTTTTTGTGCACTTTTGCGCCTTGTAGAACATTAAATTTATGTATGACAATTTGATTCATTATTGATTGACTTGATATGTTCAGTACTCTTCCTTGTACTATAACCACTATTATGTCAAATAAACTAATGAGAGCTTAACTCTAGGTAACGTTGCAATGATTTTTATGCTTATACTGCAATTACTCTAAGAATAAATACCTAGCTAATGCGGGAATCACCGGATCTAAGATAAATTTCCATATGTCATGGGTAAAAGAAAATAAAGCAACAGGACATAGTGAACCAATAATTACAGTGTTTATTAATGGCGCAAACACAAAAAAAATTATTAACTATTAGGATAGTACATAGTCTCTTTTATTATACATTTTATACAAGGGCTTTTCTTGCTTTCATTTCGGAGAATGAATTTACTTAATGAATTCTAGCCAATTGGCTAGAAAAGCAAAGTCGGGGTGGGGGAGGGAGGCAGGAAGATGAGTCACAACACTTTCCGCGTCCCGCCACGAGACGACTGTTCTACTTACCTTGGACCTTGGTCAAGGGCATCAGACTTACTGTATTTCAGAACTCATTGGGGTAGCCGGGTAGATCTTTGGTTTTATCTTGAATTTTAACTATAATAGTTTTAAGACAAAATTCCTTCTATAGTCGGCGGCAAATCATTGTAAGCTTGGGATTTTCAGCTGTGTGAATTAATTTTTCAATCCACAAACTGGCAACGACGCTGGGCGAGGGGTGTAGAGGGAAGTGTACAGCTGTTTAGTGTCCAAGCTTTCAATGATATGCCGGCGAGTATAGTTTAAATATATCTGCCTAATATTCAAATCAGTTTCTAAAAATTTTCCAAATTTATTATTTTATTTTACAAAAATTGGTCAATTTAATGCCCCTCCAAAAGGCTTGAGTGTGCGGCTGCATACTTCGCACACCCCTTAGGCCGGCCCTGTTAAGAATAATTGCTCTCATCTCAATGCATGCGGAGAAAAATCATAAAGTTGAAATATAATTTCTTCCTTCGATTCAAATATTGATTTTATAATTCCTTCATATCAAGAGTTCTTATTAAATGAAACCAAATCTCATGAGTAACTTCAACCATCGTATATCTTTACATTGGATAAAATGTACATAATATTCCTTAATTTTCATATTTTTTAAGATGGAAAGATGTTGTACAGAATCGGTGCACCTCGAGGTAAAAAAATAATGGCATATTTATTTCTGCATGAATATATTTTCCGTTGAATACAAATAAAAAGTGAAGGAAAATCAAAATTTTCGTACAATTTTAACTGTTGAATATGAGACTATTGTTTTCAAACCAAAAGTTGGTATATGTTATTTGTATTCTTGCCAAATCGGTAGTTATCAAATTTATCGAAAACAAATTAATATATCATAGTTTCAATATAATTTTTTAAATTTTATTCTTATTATTCTTGTTTATTTTTGAAATACTCATTGTAAATTGTATAAATACTATTATTTCTACTTCGAAATCCTATTCCATTAACACATAGTGATTTGTTCCTAATATTATTTCAGGTTGTGCGAAACTATTTTAGAATTAATTTGACTGTTCTGTTATTATATGAGAAGTATTGTAGAGTCTGCATCTATTTTTTCATTTTATGACCATGTAATGTATTCTAGAGTCCTTGAAAGAATTCATAGAAATGAAAGGGATTATCATTCACTGCATCACAATTTGAATTTACCTGCCTTGAAATCAAGAAGACTAATGCAAAACTTCATATACTTTTTCGAATTAGTTAATAGCGATGTGTATTCACAAGAATTTTTATCTCCTGTTGAATTCAACATACCGGCAAGAAAAATAAGATATTTATTTGCTGTTTCAAAATCGAATTCCAACTACAAAAAGAATTCTTATATGATCAGATATTCAGCTCTTATCAACTTTTAGATTTTTTTCAACCTTAGAGTGTTGATGAGTATGTACGAGAGTTGCAACTCGATTTTTGGTATTATTGCTATTATTCTTCATATTCCGATTGTAATTTTCTTTACAAACGGGCACGACCACGTATATTATGTTCTATTACTATTATGTTATAGTAAAAACATAAATAAATCAATGAAGTATATAGATTTTAATTCCAGATTTCACGAGAGTTTCAGCACGTCTCAGCAGTTAGTATGCTCTCACCAGATAGATGAAGATGCAACTGACAGAACGTCACAGGAATCGAAGGAATTTAACCGACTATCGGAATACCTCGATTATGGTATGTTTAGTGTTGAATGGATGAGTATGAGGTAGATTGACTAGAACAGAAATGCTTGGATTCACTGAAGTTCAATCAATGCCCTATAACTATAAATATATTATTCCCTATCAGTATATTCTGATTTAGGCCTTCGCGATCGCAGAATAATTAATCATTAATTATTATTAATTATATGGGAGAGAGTGGGGTTATAGGAGACGCTGAAAGAAATCATTCAATAAAAGTCAAAGCAATTATACTAATCAATTTCTTATGATAATTTTTAAATTCCGGTTCCTACCTTACCAACACAAAATAACAATTTATATCGACCTAATCAACAAATACGAAATACTCATGAAAATGGAAAACCCTTCCTGTCCTCAACGACCCTTTACCTCTTGGGTAAATGCGGACATCGATTGTGGTGAATAAGGACAATGTTCTAGTCGTGCATGACTAGGGTTGCCATCACCTAAATTGCCGCTGCCGGACAAAAATTTTAAAAACCCCGGACATTTCTGTGAAATTTTGTTTTTTCCCGGACACCCCGTATAAATTGAATAAAATAAAACATCGTTTATATTTTAATTTTTTCATTTATTTCAACTTTAAACCGTTTTTTTGCCATATAAGCAGAATAACAAAAAACAAATAAAAAACAACTCATGACTATAATTTTTGATAGATCAAAAATCAAATAGACTAGATTCTACATTGTAATAGCAAATTATAAGATAGGTCATCTAGTTCGGTTATATAGGTTAGGTAACCAAACGTCTGAATTATTTATTAACTATAAATCAAAAGTGAGTAACAAGTTTTAATTTTACCGAGATCAAGTTCTTGTTAATAATTCAACTTAACTTGGAATTTTTCAGACTTGCCAATTTTTCCCAAAATGTCTTTATTTTTCATCATGAATTTGTAAAAGTCGGAGCAACTCCAGTATTTAAAATTAGACTTTTTTTTTGATCAGAGAAGAAAGCGTATGTGTATTTAGCAAGTTGCTCTCCTTCTTCCATTACTGCACACTAGTAAAAAAAAACTCTCTACATTCGCATTGTGAGCTGGTATAAAAAAATATTACTATGCAATTTTGAGCAGTTTAGAATATAGATGTTTCGAAAAAATTCGGCCACAACTGGTTTGCATTTAATAGCTCATCTCCGCCACTGACACTCAAGCTTCACACACCTGGACACAAAATATGTCCGGGTTTTACCCGGACATATTTTGAAGGCCCCGTCCGGACTATCCCCGGACGCCCCCTAAACTAGGACAAATCCGGGGAAACCTGGACGGATGGCAACCCTATGCATGACCAAAAACACAAATATAGCATTTAGACGATGATCCAGTTGTGCAATTTTCATGAGACCACTTTGGGCAGTTTACACAAAGTATATTTCTTTTCTACTCTGCATCAGTCTTTTTCTTCTATTTATCTAGTCTCTTTTTTACCTTCCGGATGTCCGAAACCACCCCAGATTTCGTGTCCGCCATTAATTCCATGCAATTATTCAATCTATGATACTAAAAATTGAAGGTTATGTCAGTTCGAGCCATTCATTCAATTCAAAACTGAATTGCTATATAGCGCAAGAATATATATATATATATATATATATATATATATATATATATATATATATATATATATATATATATATATATATATATATATATTATATATGAAAACTTGGTTCACGATGAAATGAACGCGTAAAAGATTTGAAAAATCTCGACGTTTCGGCTCCTTTTGCGAAGCCATCTTCAGGAGAGAATTAGAAGGAAAATAATTCAGAATCGTGGCCTCAATCTGCCCTACTCCGCGAATCGAATTAGGAGGAATCGGAAACAATACGATTGCGTCGCTCAACCTGCTACTCCACTATCGCGTATTGCTTCCTGTCAACTCTGAAGGTCTCACCTGCCTACTCATTCAGAGTCAACGACGGGCCGATGTCGCGTGGCCGTATTTAGGTAGGGGAGGGAGGCGGGTACTCACGCTCATGCAGTGCGGGATGCACTCTGATTGGGTGTGACATGGCGACCACTGAGTAGTGGTTTCCATGCTGATGGGAGTCTGTGACTCATCTCTGGTGTCAAACAATTTGGACGTCTTTTTCTATTTTCTACAGCTTCACGGAAAATTCGGGATTTGAAAGAGGTCGGACGGGAAGCAATAGGTTTCTTGTATTGGGGAAATCGGATAATGTGGCCTGTTTGGGTGTGATGTTGGGAAAGGGCGTTGGCGATATCTGAGTGGGCTTACCGATAAGTGAATGTTCTTTGGCACGGACCTGAATTCGTCGGTTCGTTTGTCCTATATAAGAACGAGGACAATGGAACAGGGAATCTCATAAACACCGTGATTTTCGTTAGGAATTTTATCCTTGACGATCGGACAGATGGGGAGAGTTTTGTTGAGTAGTGATATATTGTTTGATGTTTGTATATTTTGAGAGAATTCTACTGCGATCTTATCTGTTACTCCTTTATGTAAGGAAGAAATAATTCAGGTGTAGATTCTTGTTCAGTGGGATTGGAAGGTGGTAGAGGTGGGGTGATGTTTGTGTGTTTGCGTATGCTCTTGTTGAATTTGATAATGTGTTGTATACCGTTCTGTAATAATATATGTTTTAGAGTATTGAGTTCTGATTCACGGTGTTCGTCGTCAGATAGTCGAATGGAACGGTAGATTAGGGTATTAACTACAGAGTTAGATTGAGAAGGATGGTGGTGAGACTGGGCGTTCAGATAACGGTTTGTATGGGTGGGTTTACGAATAGACTGAATAGGAGAAGCCGTTGGGATGGAAGTTTTTTGACCATGACATCGAGGGAATGGCAGAGACCCATCGTTTTCCACTTCATTGTGAATTGGATACTTGGATGTATGCCATATCAAATGATTCAAGAAGTGGAGCAACGAGTCTCCGCCATGGGCCAGATCGGCAAAGACATCGTCTACAGTAACGTAGCCAGCATGATGGTTTAAGTTTCGAATGACGAGAGAGCTTGGTTTCGAAATGTTCCCATGAAAATAATATATTATATATTATATAATATATATATATATATATATATGTATATATATGTATATATATATATTATTATATATATATATATATATATATATATATATATATATATATATATATATATATATATATATATATATAAAAGACAAGAATTGTATAGTTTATAAGATATGAGGGGTAAGTTTTCTAATTAACTTTCCTTCATTAGCATCCGCGTCTCACTGCTTTGATATTGTTCGTGCACTAAAGATGACTCGAGCGAGTCAGCAGGATGGATTAGAAAACCAGAAAAACGGTTTTCTGCAATTACCCATTGTCCGTATTTACCCCACTGTCCCATATATATATATATATATATATATATATATCTATTTAAAGAAAAAATTGCGATAAAAGGGGTAGAACCAAAAATCACTAAAATATTGTATATATGCAATGAAATAGGATTCTTGAATTTTGAAAAACGTATTTATTTCCTTTCGAAGAGTGAGATTGCTAATATTTGATAAAATAAAACTTCAAAATACAGCCATCCGCCATGATAGGTTGAATACGAATCAAGGCTCATAAGTCATATCATTGTAAATGCCATTCAGTTTCGTTTGAACTGCCCTTCTTAATTGTGTGCTTATCAAGTATTTTGTGGTTTCCAACGATCAGTTGACTAGTTTTGTCTTTCCAAAAGAAAAATAAACCATGGAACAAGCATTTATGCATGAAAGCCTCTATTTATTTCTATATAGATATTTATTGCATCGAAAACAAATACAACAACTTTACCACAAATGCATCAATAAAATGAAGATGAATAGGTAACATTTGAATAGGTACATTACTTTTCATGAAATTTTACAATGAAAATCCTCAATATTATAGCTATGAGAAGTATATTTTCTTAAAATGTTTTGCTAGCCTACATAGCCTACATTGGAATCATAGAAATATCATCAGCGAGCTCTATAATGAGTTATTTAATATACTTAATCATCTCAACAGGAGAGTATATGATAATCAGGAATACTTGTGTTTTATTTTGCAATTAAATTTATTAGGTAGAGAATAAAAATTTCTAGGAACACTATTGTAGGAATTCTTCATAATTTTCAGCAGTACAGTGATATATTTCAGAACTTTAGATGCCTCTTGTTTTTTATAATCTCGAAATTACCTCACTGTAGTCTGGTCTAGGATTTATTTAGAGAGATATGGTCGATGGTGATGTTACAGATAGAAATATATACTCTCACTATTTTGATGCAAAACTATAAAAAATTAAATATGAAAACTGAGAACTCAATTCACTGAGGTTGCACCCATTTTTCAAAAGAAGAGTTACTTAACAAAATACATGTGATATTATTAATTTTTTTGCAAATTTGACATTGAGTATATCTTTTAGTAAGACAATAACAGACAGCTTTATTGCTTTTATTCACTGTCGTTTGATTCTTCATCGTTATTAACGAGACTAGGTGAACAACTAAGTTGATTTCCACTCTAAAAATGATTGATTGAAATATAAACAAATACGTACCTTAATTTCCAACCGAAGTCCCTCCAAACTCCAAATAATTTGAAGTAATTCATCTCTCTTCAAAGACTTTTCTGCATATTTTAGTAAATAATTTTCTATGTTTCCTGAGAACTTAGGTTCGTTCTGTAGTATTAGATTTCCTTCTTCTTCTATTTGATTGACATTGATATTTTTGTGGGAGATCACCCTGGATTCATGCAGACTTGTAACATCAATCCTACCTCATGATTTTCCATAAAATTGTCTATACCATTTGACATCTGGAAAATGAATAAAGTACCCAATATGATGAATCAACCCTCAAGGAGGCGATATAAGGCCATTCATAATCTTCAGAATAAGAGAAAACTTCATGCAAAATGATCTTCACTAAAATAAATTGAGGAGTTTAGACACATATCTGTTGGAAATTTTAATACTGAGTTCCTAAGGTGGGCGAGAACACCTTTCGGATCAGTACAAACAGGGGATGCCCACAAGGAGGGGTACTATCACCTCTGATGTGGAATCTTGTAGTGGACGAATTACTCGAAACACTGACCAGGAATGGAGTCACTTGCCTCGGCTATGCTAACGACATAGTCATCATGGCCAAAGGTAAATTCGAAGGAACCATCTGCGACCTCATGAAAAGGGACTACTAGAAGAACAAAGCTTCAGCACTTAAGGACTATTCGTCTCGACGGAGCAGACTTAGAATGGCAGCAAGTTGTGCAGTATGTAGGGCTCACCCTAGACTCAAAACTAGTCTGGAACATGCACGTAGAAATGATCGCAAACAAGGCAAAATCATCACTGATGGTGTGCAGGAACATCGCAGGAAAAACGTGGGGCTGTAACCCATCAATACTGCGATGGATGTACACCATGATAGTGAGACCTATGATCACCTACGGAGCAGTAGTGTGGCATGGCAGAATCGAACTCACCACAGCAAAGAAAACCTTGGAGAAAGTGCAAAGACTATCATGTCTTTGTATAACAGGAGCAATGAGATCGACTCCAACAGCAGCACTAGAGGTAGTTCTGGACCTCACTCCTCTCCACATCATGGTGAGGAGAACTGCTTGGGGAGCAAACCTCAGGTTGGCTAACGTTGTACTCAAAGGTGCTGCATACGGTACAAGGGACTCAACCCTTACCGGAAGTGCACACCTTGCTGACCTCCCAACTGACGAAATTACCAGGAAATTTAGTTCCAAGAAATTATTTCGAACGGAACTAAATACCAAGAAGGAATGGAGCATAGAATCCATTCGAGCACTGGAGAAGAATACCATAATATGGTATACGGACGGGTCTAAAACTCCCGAAGGAACTGGAGCAGGAGTCGTTGGGCCTCGTACCAAATACTCAGAACCCATGGACCAGTTCCCCAGTATTTTTCAAGCGGAAATTCACGCCATAGAAAGGTTCATTGAGTTCAACCTTGATAGGAAATACCGGAACAAGGAAATTGCGATCCTCTCCGATAGCCAAGCAGCCATCAAAGCGTTGAGCTCTTATAACATCAACTCAAAGATGGTTTGTGAATGCCTAGACAAACTAAACGATCTGGGCAGGAACAACAAAGTGATCCTCCTCTGGGTGCCGGGGCACGTCGGAGTGAAGGGTAATGAACAAGCAGACACCCTGGCACGAAAGGGTGCGTCAACGCCACTAATCGGGCCAGAGCCTTTCTGCGGACTTGGAAAAACTTACTTCCAAGAAGAACTCAATAAAGCTGAAGAAGCAATTAGAGCAACATACTGGCAAAGACTTCCAGGACTGAGGCAGGCCAAAGATCTCCTCGGAAAGTTCAACCGAGCAAGATCGAAGACACTGATTAACCTCAGCAAACCTAGTCTAAAGACAATCACAGAATTTCTTACGGGGCATAGCAGACTCAAAGAACACCTAAGGAAGCTAGGTTTAGAGGGGAACAGCACCTGCAGATTCTGCAAGGAACGTCCAGAAACACCCCACCATGTACTGATGGAGTGCTATGCTGTGCACCATGAAAGACTGAACACACTGGGATCATACCAGCTGACTGTAGAAGAAATAACACGAATAGACCCTCTTAAAATCCTCAAATTCCTGAAGGTATTGAGGCTTGAGGGGCTGCTGTAAAACGATAACACATCGAGAAGCAGAAGAATATGGGGCACAATAGATCTAATGAGGTCGCAGCGCATCGGTCACCATCCACACCTACCAATACCAATACCAATACTAATTCCCTTTTGTTTCGTTGTATGGAACCAGACCCAATAATTTGCTCATATTTCCTGTTGATTTATAATAGTGTGACGTCAAAAGCAGGTGCCAGTACACTGGCACGCGTGTTGGAGAGAATTTCATATTTCAAATTGATATTGCAATATTTTTCTAGAAAAACTTCAGCTTCTGTAGAGACAAGATATTTTTTGGTGATAGTAGACCCTTCCGAACATTATAGAACAGTTTCTCGAAATCAGGCATCAAGTTTATTATAAAGAAATAGCTGTCATATATTTGTAGATAGTTAATTATTATTTGAAAATAAGCAGATTTTGGTCTTTTAATTTCGATCGTGTTTGAAAAAATTTATGAAAGACTCCAGCCATAGAGAATCTCTAAATTATATATTCACATGAGATAATTGAATGAAAAATACCTTGGTGTAATTATAGTGCCTGTTTCTTCAGTTTTTGTCATTCTCTTATTTCATTTTTGCTTAGCCATATGCGATTCATAAATGGAAAAGGAATGACTAAATGTAGAAGAACTCCTTCTTATTTGTCCCCAACAATAACTTCAAGGACATACAAATTGTTTACCCATTAACTAAATATGTGCGGAGTTTAGAGGTGCGCAAGTCTACAAAAACGCGAAGACACATGAAATATTAACACAAAAAGGAAGATGATACGATAGTTTCAGAAGACACTCTCCAACAACAAAAATTCATATTTTTCAACCCTTTAACAGACAGATGAAAATACAATTATAGTTTTAACTCAGCTACAAAATACCTTATTTAAGGTCGTATTCTAGCAGAAAAACTACTATACAAAAAATTGATGAACTGACTGAAAGGAAAGTACACACACACATACAAAACACCCTTTTTTAGCTCGTGTTCTAGAAGAGAAACTATTATAAAAAAATTGATAAACTGACTGAAAGGAAATTACACACACACACATATAAAAACCTTTTTTTTCGTCGTATTCTAGAAGAAAAACTATTATTGAAAAAAATGATTAACTGACTGAAAGGAAAGTACACCCATACAAAATACCTTTCTTAACCCTTTCCGGCCCAAATTATTTTTTTGTGGAAAAAATATTATGTATGGTTTGATAATGGTTTATTAGAGATGCTCGAAGAAAATTAAACAAATTTCAAGATAAAAAAACACAAGGATTATCCTGCAGAATGTGGTCACTCCACATAGCCAGTAGGAATATATAACCAAACAATATAACCTATTTTGCGTAATATAACATGAAACAGTTTTTGTCATGTTTCAAACACAATTCTACTTTGCACGCTGAACATTTCTTACAAATCATACAAGTCATCTGCAGGAAGATTTTCTAAATATTCAGTTATTGGTTTCCCAACCCTCCCGGAATGCCCGGATGACTCCGGTAATAATGGTCAACCTTCCGACTTCCCGGGGTGACTAATTTCCCCAGTTTTTTTTAAAATTATACTCAACCGCGCTCTACTAATCAAACTTTGATTTTTAATGATTATGATTTTGTGGTAAAAAACTGTCAAATATTAGAAGAAGAGCATATACAAATTAAAAATAAATAAATGTGATTGACATTTTCTTCAACCCCCTCCCTACTAAACTCCCTAAAAAAAACTCCCGGGTTGGTCCTTTCGAAAATTGGCAAGCCTATTCCGTAGGTAGGTAGTCCAAATTTGCTTCCTCAGAACTAAAATAAGATATCACGATTACGTAAATGCCCAGTGGTCACTTCAGGAGACCCCAACAAAATTAGTAATTTCGAAAGAAAGGAAACATTTACGTTCAATATATTCATGAAAATGCATAAGTAAGATATAAGTAAATAACTCTGGAGCCATTTTTTCCACCATCCATAAATAAAAATAACAAATTCACACAGTTTCAGCAGATCCTCTGAGTAGTGTCCAACTATAGTATAGTATAGTGTCCAAGTATAGTTCGACTCATTTCGGTCTGTCTTCGATAAACACTTCAAATTTTGCTGTTAGACAACCCACAAAACACACTGGGATAATGAAATAGCCAACGAGCAGTTTTACTCATGACTAACAAACTGTGGTCTTCCTAGCTAATCAGTTTCCCTGAAAGGGTTAAGGTCATAATCTAGAAGAGGTACTGTTATTGAAAAAATTTATGAAATGACTGAAAGGGAAGTAAACTCACATACACACATAGGAAATACCTTTTTTTCAGGTCGTATTCCAGAAGACAAACTTGCATTGAAAAAATTGATTAAATGACTGAAAGGAGAGTACACTCACACACACACACACACACACAATAAAATACCTCTCTTTTTTTGAGTCGTATTCTAGAAGAGAAACTATTATTGGAAAAATTGATTAAATAACTGAAAAGAAAGCACACTTACACACACATATACAAAATATCTTTTTTTCAGGTCATATTCTGGAAGATCAACTTTCATTGATAAAATTGATTAAAAGACTGAAAGGAATGTAAACTCACACACATATACAAAATACCTTTCTTGAGGTTGTATTCTAGAAGAGAAACTATTATTGAAAAAATTGATTAAACGACGAAAGGAAAGTACACTTACACACATACAAAATACCTCTCTTTTTTTCAAGAAGTAGGGTAATGTCACCTGTTATTGACAGTTTAAGCTTATTGTATTGGTTTTTGCTCCCTAATTTCATTACTATTCATTAATTCTTTTCGAAAAAAATAGCTTTACTATCTGCACTAAAAGCTAACGATATTTTGTTGCCCTGCATTCTAAAAAAAATAAATGTTTTTTTATATATATATATCCTAGTAATTGACTTGAAATAACCAATTATTGACCAAAGTTGCTCCAATAATTGACAATCAATGAAAGATCGATAATATCTGTAATTTATTTATTAAAACCTATTATAACCTGCAAAAGAAATCGAAAAGGACATTTCGCCTCTCCTTCCTAGCTTTGAATCTGGAAGAAGTATCAACTTCTGGAGCATGACATCTCCAACATCATCTGCTATTGGCCAAACAAAAACCTCATCTTGCTTTCTTCTCCTTCTTACAAATTTGACGGTTGCATCACCATTTTCAATTGATTTTATTTGTCCAACACAATGTTTCTTATTTTGTTTTGAGGTAATTATTTCGCAAAGAGCCACTTCTGGTAAGCTGTTCTCATCCTCATTTTCCTTTTCCACTTCTTCGTTCCTATATTGTTCCCTAAATTCATCATAATCATCATTGTCGCTTTCTATTAAAGACATATCATCATCTGAATTACTCGAAGATTCGGGAGTCTCTGGTCGAACTTTCTTCTTTGGTTTCGCTATTTTTTGTTGGTTCTTTAATTCTCGCTGTATCTTTCTTTCTTGAAGTTGTTTTTCTTTGTTCTCTTTTTCATTCTTTTTCTTTTCAAAATATTCTTGCCATAACTTGGAAGTAACGACAGAGGGGATTTTTGAATGATTTCTTTTTCTTTTTCGATTTTTTGGAGGGGTTGATGATCACTGAAAATTAGGAGACCAGTTATCGACATTATTTTGACCAATGATTGACACTTAGTGTCAATCACTAGATTCAGCGAAATCTGGGGAATTAATAATTGACATGATATTTTTCTAGTTTAAGTAAACATATTATGAGAAAACTAACAATTTCAATGCGTTCAGCTATAAAAATTGTATAGAAACGTGACATAACATATTTTAAATAACTTACCCTGAAGCAGATGTTAATTGATTGAATTAAAAGTATTCCTTAAGAAAATCACAAGAAAAAACACTGAAAAGTTATAAAGACGTTAAATGACACAATCAAAATGGTCTAGCCACAACAATTCATCACAGAGTAGTTGCTTGCCAGCGAATTCTAGCGGAAGGCGTGCTAATTACACATTTCAATTTCAACTTATGGCGCCAAATATGGATAATTGTCAATTATTGGGTCAGTGTCAATCAATGGGGTACTACCCTATTCTAGAGGAAAAACTATTATTGAAAAAATTGATTGAAAGACTGAAAGGAAAGTACACTCACACACACAAATAAAAAAATTCACTTTTTTTATGTCGTATTCTAGAAGAGAAACTATTATTGGAAAAATTGATGTGAAATTACAAATACAGAACTAAACACAAATAATTTAATATTGTTTACATTTTATTGTATGCGGGGACGCGATACAAATTATGATGGAAAATTGCCTATAATTTTCCAACCTGTTTAATGTCTGATCTCCAAACGTTTTTCACATAGTTTATCCATCTTCTTTGGAAAACACTCTTTCGTTGGAATACACTATAGAAACATACGATTAGAGAATCATCTCTCTTGATATGACAAAGAAGTTATTTTCTAGTGAAGTACAAAACTTCCGCTATAATAGTTATATAAATTTTTAATGAAATTTAATAGAGTGTTTATTGAAAAAACAACCCTCGGATTTCAAAAATTTCTTGTGAAACACACAACACACATTTTGTGAAGACACTTACCTCTGATGTTATTTAAGAGTCTGCAAAATCGAAAAAAGACAGATTATCTATAGACATGTATGGTAATTGATGAACTAAATGATTTATGGACAGGTAATTTTACCAATATCTTATTGTAGGTTCAAATATACTATGTTGGCGATATTCAACCATGCCTATTCATTTTCCTGGATGAATGAATGTTTAGTGGTGGCTTCACCCTCTGCTTTCTCTTAGGTGACAGTTTCTTAATTTTATGTTTTTTGCTCTTTTCCGATTGCCAATCTAAAGTGGATGCCCAAAGAACCGGAATGTCTGACTCCGACTCAGGTATCGCCTCTCCACTATCCCCCCTGTCTTTATATGGTTTCCTTGGATACTCTGATAAGGATAAGGAATATTGCAAAAGCAACGAAGGGAAGAGGAATATCGAGACAACGAAGCGAAGCACGGAAATATCTTCTTGCACATCAGAGTCAGTTAAGGTAACAGTTTTTAGCTTGACGGCTTAAGAATTATTTTAGGTCAATGTGAGAAAATTTACAACGGTAATATTAACTGAATCATATTTTTTTATGAACGAAGTTTCGCTATATTTCGATCATTTAAACTACATCTTTTTAGGAACTCGAAATTCTTTTTCTCTATTTATATTATGTACTCTAACAGAAATGAGTGAAAATTACTATCTATAACGATACTGTATATTCATGGTATAATTTTGATTATATAACTCATGTATGAATAAGCCAATAGAATCCGTGAATTTTGCATAAAGACGTAGTATAGATAAGTGAATATACCCTTGACGACGTGATATAATCGTTTTGGTGTTTCGCCTCGTGTCAAAATGTATATATATTTTCATATTCACGGTGTTTTGACGTTTGTCAAAAAAAATTAATATTTTTTATTCGTTATATAATCGTAACGAATACCACTCGAGCAATCGAAAATAATCGATTATACTGACCTCGTCACTCGGCGTATTTTTTTAAAACACCACTCGAGCTGCGCTCTCGTGGTGTTTCGCAAAATACGTCTCGTGACTCGGCAGTATAATCGATTATTTTCGATGCTCTTGTGATATTATTACTGATTATATTCATTATAGAAAAAAAATTTATATTCTTTTCATGCGATATTTCAGCCTTTTACATGAAAAATCAAAGATTTGATGATAAATAAAGCTTTCCACGTTAATTGCACCAAGCTGTTGACAAATGCAGATAATTGCAAATATATATTGTTAATATCCTATTTTAGCACTTCAACAGAATTTGTACCATTAAACATCAAACAATTTAAAATTGAGGATTCTTTACCCTCAATATGTATTACCATTGTCTGAAACATTATCGAATCTAAATTTACAACATACTATTAACAAAACATGTGTTCTTCTAGCTGAATTAAAGTATTTATCGAGTTATCTGAAGAAATCGAAAACTTTTTTTCCAAATAAACTTTCAGATTACATTATTTACATTTGATGCAAACATATAAATTACGTCTCGGTTCAGCAGAAAAAGGATTCATTCAGTCCTACTTGATGCATCATATATCTCTATGGAGTATTTTAATATAAATCAAAATAGGGCTGCAACACATGACGAAAATACATGTGAGTTGGTTGACTTTCATGAGATGAACAAGTAACTTATTAAATTGTATAAAACGGGATTTAGTTCCAAACGATTATTATCTTGTTATGTGTCAGTCACTTACATAAATCGGCATTAATGAAGTATACCTGTATCTGATAGCTAGCCACCCCAAGGAATAAATAATGAAATATCAGAATGAAATAAATCCTCAAAATGTGGATTTTCCAAACACCCAAAAATTTAGTAGAAATGGAACAGAAATACCTTTGTGCAGTAAGACTTTACGCTAGCCTGAGAGCTACACTTAGTTTCATTATGAGAGATGTTTGGACTTCAAGTAAATTGTTTCCATATAATTAATTTACTGTAGGGACCTAGTTTTATTGGAATCCATTTGTTACTTATCTAACAAATTTGTGTACCAAACGTCATAATAATCATTTATTGATTATTACTACTAGTAATTATATATATACTATATATATATATATATATATATATATATATATATATATATATATATATATATATATATGTTTATTTATATATATATATATATATATATATATATATATGTATATATATAATATATTATATATATGTATATATATATATATATATATATATATATATATATATATATATATATATATATATATATATATATATATATATATTTATTTATACAGGGCGTTCGGCACATGAAGCATCAAATTTTTTTGGGGTATTGCTGGAGTGCTTTGCTCCCTTTTCTCTCTAGACCATGGGTCCTAAGAGTCAAGGTTCAGGAAAAATCATTTTTTTCTCAAATTTCTCAAATTTTCGCCTTTAAACCCTCATAAGTTTTTTATTAATACGTGTAAAGGTCCAATTTTTTCAACTGAATATTCTGTAATGTATGCTTGTTCAAATAGTTAATAGTTTTCAACACAACTGATGGTACCAAAGACGCATACGAGGACTTTTATTCCACAAAGTTAGTGATTTTGTGAAAATGAAGCAAATTAAAAATTCAATGTTAAAAAAGGCAACAACAATTGAGAACTGCACTCTCCTTCAAAAGATTTTCTACTCAATAAACTTTTCAACGGTGTGCTACACATTGATAAGAAAAAAACATTTCTGCTTCTTATTCCTTCAGAAAGATGAAAAACGTACGGACTTAGTGAGGAAAACAGTTTTATTTTTATGATCGTTCATTTGAACAAAAGTTAAACTACTTAAAATAATTTAACATATAACTGATCTCTTGTTCTAAATTTTGTTCGAACTGTTCTTCTTTGTTCCTAATGCACGTCTGGAACCTCTTTCTCACTTCAGCCGTTATGGTAGCTAGTTATTTGTTGAAGCAGAAATATTTCTCTTTTTTGTTGGAACAAAATGCGATTTTATGATCGTTTATTTGAGCAAGAGTTACTACTCATGATAATTTAATACCTGTCTGCTTGGTACACATTTTGTTCGAAACAAAAATTTCTGCTTCAACAAAAAAAAAATTTTCCAACAAATGTGCAACAAGAGAGCAGGTAGGTATCAAGTTATTGTTATGAGTTTATTTTTTGTTCAAATAAACGATATTGAAGTCACATTTTGCTCGAACAAAAAGAGAAATATTTCTGCTTCAACAAATAACTAGCTACCGTAACGGCTGAAATAAGAAAGAGGTGCCAGACGTGCATTGGGAACAAGGGGGAATGGTTCGAACAAAATTTATAACTAGAGAATAGTTATATATTGAATTTTTGTTAGTAGTTTAACTTTTGTTCAAATAAAAGATCATAAAAATTAAATTCTTTGCCTCACTAAGTCCGAACGTGTTCCGTCTTTCTGGAGGAATATTCGCCACTTGAAGTAGAAAGGTTTTCTTGTTATCAATGTGTAGCATACCATTGGAAAGTTTATTAAGTAAAGAAGTTTTTAAAGGAGAGTGAAGCTCTCAATTGTTTTTACTTTTTTCAACATTGAATCATTAATTCAATTCATTTTCACAAAATCACTAATTTTGTGGAATAAAAATCCTCATATGCGCCTTTGGTACCAACAGTTGTAATGGAAACTATTAACTATTTGGACGAGCACACATTACAGAATATTCGGTTGAAAAAACTGGGCTTTTACAGGTATTAATGGAAACTTATGATATATATATTTTTTTTAATTATATCTCTTTTACCGTGAGTCTTAGGACCCAGGGTCAAAAGAACAAAGGTAGCAAATGGCCCCAACCATACCCCAAAAATATATAATATATATATATATATATATATTTATATATATATATATATATGAATTATATATATATATAATAATAATATATATATATATATATATATATATATATATATATATATATATATATATATATATAATATATATATATATATATATATATATATATATATATATATATATATATATATATATATATATATATATATATATATATATATATATATGTTCAGAAAGATTTCCGCGGTCGGAAGTATTTGAAAAACTTGGTTCACGGAATGAACCGCGTAAAAGATTTGAAAAATCTTTTTTCAAATCTTTTACGCGGTTCATTCGTGAACCAAGTTTTTCATATATATATATATATATATATATATATATATATATATATATATATATATATATATATATTTTTTTTTTTTTTGACTATTTGACATATTACACAACTCCCTGACACCCCCTCTATTGACAGCTCAATAACGTATCAACGTTCATCGCTGGCTTTTTCTGCTCGAATAAATATTGACTATGTCAACAGCTCGAAAGATTGCAACGTCATTTTCAGTATAGAAAAACTTATGTGAATTTTTATCATAATTACATGCAACTGGGATGTGAAAGTATCACGCTGGTTATCGAACTTCTGAAATGTATCAGTCACAATCAACAAAATTATATATTAAAGTAATGCTTATGTCTACAACTAATCTTCAATGAGCGAATCCTCATAAAAACTCCAGATTGTGCAGAAGTTGAATAAAAAAATACTGCCAATCTCAGAAGCCAGTCTTTTGTTCAGTAATATGAGTTGAAATGTCCAAGTCCATATAAGCCCTATATCAATCACTAGCTCATTATTTTATTTGATACAGAAAATCTTCAAATTTCAAATAGGGTCAGAAACATAATACCTATGGTTAGCGAAGTGAATACCACTGTTTTACTGATGCGTAGTGAATACCACTGTTTTACTGATGCGTATTCAGCAATTACAAGCCTAAGTGAAATATAATACATTGAACAATTGGCGACGTTCAGTTGTAGTATTTGCGAAGAAAACAATCAGAAAGTAAATAACCTCTGAAAAAATTCATATTTCAAAAATATGAATATTTTGATGATTCTATGTCAAAATTTTCAGATGAAATGAATTTTTGCAATAACTCTCTGTTAGTTCACCGAAAAGTATCATTACTGAAAAACTCTGAATATATACACACACACACAAATATATAAATATATATATATATATATATATATATATATATATATATATATATATATATATATATATATATATATATATATATATATATATATATATATATATATATATATATATATATATATATATATATATATATATTTTTTTTAAATATATATATATATATAATATATATTATATTTTATAATTATATATATATATATATATATATATATATATATATATATATATATCTATATAGATATATATATATATGTATAGCGTTAACAAGGTCATATGATGACAGAGAGTTACTTTATTTCGGCGCCATATGAATGATAGAGAGTATTACAAAGTAAGACTCGTCAATAAGGCAACAATATATTGACCTAAGTTACAAAAAAAACTAATAATGTTCCCAATATTATTATTTTGGACAAATATAAATTCCAATATGGAAACACTAACAATAACAATGATTTACCGAGCGAGTTAATTAAGATTTTGTCTTCAAATTTCTAAAATGACAAATTAGAAATTTAACAGATTGTAGGGCCACTTACCAGCAAGTGGAAAATGACCAAAAAAACGGAGAGAACTTTTCTCACTATAGGGGTTTCAGTCCCTGTCTATGGCTTTTTGATTTCCTTCCAAGTTTGAAGTTTGTGCTACTGACTATGATCGAATACCAGTAGGTAGGTATCCTTCCTAATTTTTCAGGTTAACGTTGTACCGGTAATAATTCCTAATCGTTCTGGTTGAAAGTGATCTAAAATTTTCAAATTAAGCTCTGAACCAGATAGGCTCTCTACAAAACAGAAAAAATCATATAGGCATATAAATCTAAAATAGTAATAGCTCCAATGTGCTTTCATTAGAGTATTCATAGAAAAATTCGGATAATTCAACTATATGTTACCTTAAGAATTAATACAAAAATTTTCTACAAACTAAATACTAATTGAGATCATAGATACTTACAAAATAGAATGGGTTTTCACATACAAAAAATAAATCGAAGAGCTAGATTAACAGTAATCATCTTAACTTGCAAAACCAAGTTACTACCGAACTAAGTTCTATAATTATATCAAATTTAACTCGCAATACTCTTATTCATTTCTAAATTTCGTTTCTGCGTCGCGATACTATCACTAATAAATCCTCCCACTTAACTCCTCACTTCCAAAGTAATCGTTGGAATGGTCTTCCGAGAGATTGGTCCCTTGGTCCCATTGAAACAAAATAAAAATGAAAATAGAAAATATGATTAGCAATAAAATATTGTTTTTGAATACACCGATATTATATACATATATATATATATATATATATATATATATATAATATATATATATATATATATATATATAATATATATATATATATATATATAAATAATATAAATATAATATATATATATATATATATATATAATATATATATATATAATATATATATTCATTCGAATTGGTTGTTGCCTGTGAACTATTTCTAATCTTTGATAATTATTAGCAATAACAGGGTTTGTTGAATCTCAAAAAACTCGGATATTTAGATTAAAAAGTTGACGGTTGTCGCCAACGACATTCGTCAGGTGCTGTTATCAAAACTTTTGAAAAAATGAAATTTCTTTGACATTTATTGATTTGAAAAAATTTGAATAGAAAAAGACTACTATGTCTCACTAAAATTTTTTTCGGCTGTGGCCGTTCTTTGTTATTTATAACGTGCTATTCAGTCCAATATTAACATTGAAATCTGTTATTATTAGATGGTAAGGGAAACCACAGAAACCTTTACCCACGTAATGTTCGAAATAGGTTCAAATTATTTTGATTTTGAAAAGTCAAAGAATAGGGTACTATTTATCTTGTTTTCAAAAATTTCTCATTGCGGCTGTGGCCATCTTCAGTTATTAATTACGTGCTATTTAGTCCAATATCAACAGACATCTTCTTAGACAAAATCTAAACATCTAGAATTTTCAATTTTTCTAAAAAGAAAGTATAGTTTAGAACATGTGATCTCAAAAATTACAAGTAATGTCTTCTTGAAGACAACAATCAAAAATTTTGAACCTATTTTGTACATTACGTGGGTGAAGGTTTCTGTGGTTCCCTTCCCATCTAATATCAACGGACCTGTCTGTTGATATTGGACTAAATAGCACGTAATTAATAACTGAAGACGGCCACAGCCGCAATGAGAAATTTTTGAAAACAAGATAAATAGTACCCTATTCTTTGACTTTTCAAAATCAAAATAATTTGAACCTATTTCGAACATTACGTGGGTAAAGGTTTCTTTGGTTTCCCTTACCATCTAATAATAACAGATTTGAATGTTAATATTGGACTGAATAGCACGTAATAAATAACAAAGAACGGTGACAGCCGAAAAAAATTTTAGTGAGACATAGTAGTCTTTTTCTATTCAATTTTTTTCAAATCAATAAATGTCAAAGAAATTTCAATTTTTTCAAAAGTTTTGATAAAGCCACGAATGTCGTGGCGAAACGTCAACTTTTTAATAAAATCGAGTTTTTTGAGATTCAACAAGCCTGTTATTGCTAATAATTATCAAAAAATTTTATTATATATATATTATATATATATATTATATATTATATATATATTTAATATATTATATATATATAATATATACTATATATATATATATATATCTAGATAATATATATATATATATAATATATATTATATATATATATATATATATATATATATATATATATATATATATATTTACATATATTTATATGTATATCTTAAAATTTCCCTAATTTAGTTATATAACATATGTGATGCATATCATCAGATACAATCTCAACGTACAGTGACACACATGGAAGAATATAAAATCATATGATTTATAGGAGGAATACTAAATAAGATCGGAGAATATCATCTGGAATTTTATCCAGAAAGTACTTTATTACCTCATTGAAAATAACTGATTTTTTGACTTGGGGTCATACCTAATACAAGTTAGGCTTGAAATTTATTGTAGCTTTCTGAAAAGGATATACACTTATTTTATTGCATGGCGTTGTTTTTTCATTTTTTATAATTAGAATTGTAAATATTATTCAAAGCAATTATTTGTCGAAGATGATTGATATTGATTCGAAAATCTATTGATCATATCATCATATTATGCTGACATCTTATGACAATATGGAGGGACCGATTGTTAAATATGTACGAAATAGATGGTTGTGAATTGAAAACTCATGTCAATTATTCACTTTAGAAAGAGTTAGATCAATTAAATAATGCTTTCCATTTTAATCAGTGAACAAAATATTAGAATTGATTGAATTAAGCAAATTGAATAATTGCTAGAGGTCTATTAATAACTGAGAAAAATTTAATATTTTCATCGATTCACTTCTACCAATAAATAAATTTCTTATCATAAAAATTTTAGCTATTAGAAGACTTAATGGATTGTCCATAGTGGGCAAGTTAAAAGTATAATTGTTTTTGAGCAGTTTTCGATAAATAAGAGAATTTTACTGTACCTAACGGAGTTGACTCGTTTGTAATCAATACAAAATCTCAAGGTTATTTTTTGTGTTATATTCATCCCCTTTGATAATGCAGCTGTAACTTCGATTGATCAATTCATAAAAACTATTTTTTTTTAAATGGAATATATGGGTGTATCAGAACAACAGTGGTCCAAGTCCATTTTACAAAGTTTTGATTAATTAAGATATTTGCGTTTGTGTTTATAGGTAATTTCTTGTTATTTATTTCAAATTGGATTCATTAGATTCTTTTTGGTGATATATTAAATTTTATTTCTCTTATACTTCATGGATGATAAATACAAAAACACCTAACTGATCAATCAATTAAGAAAATAAAATGGACTCAGATCAGTTGCACTGAACGAATTCATATTAACGTGCATTGTTTAATCCAAGTCACAAGAATAAAACTGAATTTAGCTAAAAGATTTTATGTTATTTATTTTACTTGCTCTGAAAACATTCTTTTACAATTTTACAGAAAATAAATTTGAATTGTAGAGTCACAAATTCAAATTTGTGTGTATTAGGATTGCACAGATGTTTTTAGACTGAAACAAGTAAGTAAAATAAAATATATATCAAAATACAATATTAACATGAATATTAAAAAAACTAGATAATCTATTTGTCGAATTGGCATTCGTTGTTGAACTCTTCATCACTCAACAACTGATTACCTACTCTAATCCTGACCATCTTGGAAGATAGTTCTTGTATTAATTTTAACATGAAGATTTTTATGAAATTGATGAAAAATAGGTGGTATAAAAGGTAGAAGCTATTATTTTTCGTTCTTCTTTACTAAAGTTATGGCTCGTCGTTGCATGTACAGAGGCTCACGATTTACCGCTGCTAAAGATGTGAATTTCTTTACAACGCACTCTTCATGAAGTCCATAACATTTGAGACAATTTCTCTAAATAATGAAGAAAATGCTTATCCACGTTTGAATTTGATGACTTGAATCTTGAGTTAATTAACTGAAATTTTAGTCACATAGTCACATCCACTAATTGAAGCGATACGTATCCTGACAGAAAAAATAGGACTTGAATCACCTTTGCTATGAACATTTTCATTTTTAATTCACAGCAATACCAATCTAGTGGCATTTTAAAGGCAATTATTGAGGAGTGGACTTGGATCTTTGTTGCTCTGAAAAGGAACCGTATTGGGGGTACTGAATCGAGAATAAAACAGAAAATCAAAATTTTTGACTTGAACCACTGTTGTTCTGATGCACCCATATCATTCTTTGACACGTTACTTGTACGAAATGAAAATTAGAAAATAGCTTATTTTATTGAAAAATTCGAGAAGAGCATCGCGTGCTGAATAACCACTCTTCAATAGCAACCCGTAATAAAATTATATAATAATTTGTTTTATTGAAGAAAATATAAATACATTTTTGCGAAGTGCGAATTGTCTTATGAGCGAAACAGGTCGAGATGCGATTCGAACGAAATAGTCTTCGCGAAAAAATAGAAAATTGTGATCCAGAAGGTCTAAACCTTCAGCAGAGCTTCGTTACAAGGTTGCATTTTTCGTTCGAAATACATCGCGTTGCAATGCCATTCGAATGAACTACTTATATGGTTACAGAAACCACGCTTCAATAGAAGTAATTTAATTTATAAAAAAAATTGAAAAGTGCATCGCGTACTGAACAACCACGCTTTACCAAAATTTGGAAAATATTTTATTTTATTCGAAAAAAATTAAAAACGCCTACTGATAGCGAAGCAGGTCGATATGCGATTCAAATGGAATAGTCACCGCGAAGTGCAGCACGGTTGAGTATAAAAAAAATGAATCCCACAAAATATCGTGTTTCTTCATGAATCTCAACCCTTTTATTCAATCTGTAGCAGCTATGGAGTTGAACAATTTTTCAAAAACCACGAAAAAGAAATACTTACTTTAAAATGCGTCGGATTAAAACGGATATGCTGCAATAGTCATCATTTTCGGAGGAAATACGACTTGAATCTACATTCGCACCTGACTATTGGCTTTCGATGTGCTGCAAAAGTTTATTTATATTATTTTCGGGAAAAATGGTACTAAAAACTAATCCCGCATGTGATATGTATTTATAAAATACGCATAAAGTATTTTTTACTTCCACTCTGTGGATCTCTTTAAGGACCTGAGTTCACCCGCACATCGGTCCTAGTGTGCCCTGCATTCCTAACTAGATAATAATCTAAGAATATATGATTCCGCATACTGGTTCTTCAATTTTTATTAACAACATAACTGATTATGTTATTATCGTTGACAAGTTTGTCTCCATTGTAGTTAAAGGGGAATAGATGTGAGAATAGGGTACAACCCTTCTCCCTATTTACAGTTGTCAGATTTCATAGACCAATTAGAACTTTCTCATTAACATGATCTGATAAAAAAGATATAAATGTTGGTTCATTTTGAAACAGATGCAATCGTTTTGCTCAATATGTTAAATATGAATCTGATTCGTTCATTACCTTTAATAATTGTAATATGAAAAACAGTAAAAAAATGGAAATAGCGACAAAAACTGTTATGTTAAATTTACGTTGAAATATCTCCTCATATATATGGTATAGCTATGGCCAAATATTAATCACTTTTAATACGTTGTTTTTCATTCTTCATTAAAATACATTCTTCATATTTGTAAGAAAATCCATTGAAATTATTACAAGTATTTTGAATGTTTGTGAAATGAAATTGTCAATTTATTATTATAATGGGTGGAATGAAACAATATTTATGTACCCTGAATTCTAAACACCTTGTGGGGTGAACTGAAGGCTAAAAATTCTTTTTTTTTTTCAAATGATTAGAAACAGCTATTTATGATATTAGTGTTAAAAGTGATACATTATTTTGGGAGTGGAGAAGCGAAACGAGCGGAGCAACTCCACGAACATAATAAAGTCACTTTTAACACAAATATCATACACTATTTTTTGTACACCTTTTCTATTTTGGTAACAAAATAAAAGTCGAAATCGCATACTTTTGACATCTCTTGACAACTAATTATTTTTGATTTTTTAACGAGCATCGCGTATGTTGTGGGTTGTGGTAATCATCGTAATTGATAAGTGACAACAGTTTAAAAAATGTCAGCCGATAGAAATACTTATCCAAATAACAGTGATCATTTAATACCAATGGACATTGAAGAGGATGCAAGAAGGGCCACACTAGAAATGCTGCCAAAAAAGCCGAGCCAGTAGTACGAAATTGCATACACTAATTTTCTCGCCTGGTGTAGATTGAAGAACATAGAAGGAAGCTTCAGTGAAACTGTCTTTAAAAATGTTCGTTTATAAAGAGTTTTCTTTAATCACTGCGTGTTAAAAATACTTTTAACACTATACCTTATAAACGTACACTTTCAAAACTCAAAGAAGGCATTAAGAACGTCACTTTTAATGGCTGGTGTACAAAAAACAAATTACTTCTCGATGTTTTGGTTCTTTGATTTAGTCGAATATTTGTACCTTTACAAAAGATACAAAATTTTCAAAGAAATATCTACACTTTTCTCGAAGTAAGTTAACAGAAAAAACTCATTCATTCTTAATATCAAAAGCAACAATTATTAAATGGAATTTATGCATACATACATACATACATACCTATATTACAAGCAGTAACAAATTAATAACACGTAATTCCTCCTCGTGCTCTTATAACAGCTTGCATTCATCCAGGAAAACTTACTAGTAAATTATTGATAATCTGCTGAGGGATGTTCTCCCATTTTGGAAGAGATATACTTTCAAAAGCCTGTACGTTTATGGGAGCAGGTAAATGACTTTGGACCGATCTTTTAGAACATCCCAAAGATGCTCAAGCTCAATTGGGTTTAAGTTGTCACTCGTAGAGGAAAGTCTAATTTTTGGATGTGTATTTCATTAAATAATCTATCACAGATCTTGCTATTCGAGACCGTGCATTATATTGCATGAAAATGAAATTATCTCCTAAATATGCTGCAAATGGCATAACGAGTCCCTCAATGATATTCTCCAAATATTACTCTCATAGGCCGGCGATGAATGGGGGGGGGTGAAATTTAGTGCAACCCTCCGCACTAAATTCGTGCATGCGTAATAAAAAAATCCTGCCTAAAACATTTCCGAGCCAACTCCAACAGGTTCCATGGTAAAAATATATGATATATGATAAAAACTTTCGGATTGACCAGTTGACCTAAACCCAACTGAGAATCTTTGGGATGTTCTAAAAACATCGGTCCAAAGTCATTTACCTCCTCTCAGAAACATACAAAATTTGAAACGTAAACGTTTATAGTTCTCTCAAAAAGAGAGAACATTCCTCAACAAATTATCAATTACTAGCAAGCTTACCTCGACGATTGCAAGCTGTTATAAGAGCACAAGGAGGAATTACGTGTTATTAATTCATCACTTGTTTATGTTTAAATTAAATTTGATAATTATTGCTTTCGATATTGAGAAGAAATGATGTTTTAGTTTTTTCTCTTAAATATCGTCACAAGAATTGTAGATATTTCTTTGAGAAATTGTATCTTTTGTAAAGAGACAAATATTGGACTGAATAAAAAAATAATATCAAGAATCAATGTGACTTTCCAATCATTTGAAAAGAAATGAGTTTTTGCCTTTAGTTCACCCCATAGGGTGTTTAGAGTTTACAGTACATAAATATTGTTTCATTTCGCCCAGTATAATAAATTGTCAAATTTGGAAAAAATTGTCAAAAATTGGAAAAATTCAAAATGCTTGTGATGATTTCAATGAAGTTCTTTCAATATGCCACAAAAATCATTTAAATCGGTTTGAAATTTAAAGAGTTATTCTTAAGCAAAATTAAGCCAAATTATAAGCGTTAATTTTATCCATGAGTTTATATATATATATATATATATATATATATATATATATATATATATATATATATATATATATATATATATATATATATATATATATATATATATATATATATATATATATATATATATATATATATATATATATATATATATATATATATATATATATCAACATGGTAAACTTTTGTAGATAATAAACTGAATTTTGTTCAACAAAGAACCAACTAAAATTCTCGGCACATCCCAAATATAGTTATCCCTATTTTCCCCAGAGTGTTGAGTAATTGAAGGGGTGTCAAGTAGAGGGTGGTTACACTCAGGAAATTCAACTCGTAATTACTTGTAAATTGACTTCATAAGCAATGACACTTGAAGAGCCGACGTAGTGACTCTAAGATTGGAACTGATTTGTGAGGGTGTGAATATTGAATGAAGTCCAGAATCGAGAAATACAATTGACACATAGTATATGTTAGTGACAAAAATATATGTAGCCAGTTTAATCATGTAGTGGTTCGAAAATCTGTTTTGTGAAACCCCTTTAGATCTGTATTTATGAAATCTTGGTTAATGAAAAAACGTATGAATTTTAATAATGAAAATATTACAAAGCCATAAGCGAAACCAGTTTTAGGATTTTTGTATTATTTCAAAAATTTAAGTGCACTCAAAGGTTAAAATTTAAAGCTGTAGAATTCGTTTATATACGGATACATGAATATATGTGTATATACATATATTTATATATATATATTATTTATATAATAATATATATATATATATATATATATATATATATATATATATATATATATATATATATATATATATATATATATAATATATATATATATATATATATATATATATATATATATATATATATATATGTATATATATATATATATATATATATATATTATATATATATATATATATATATATATATATATATATATATATATATATATATATATATATATATATATATATATATATATATAATGTATATATATATATATATATTTATGTATATATGTATATATATATATATATATATATATTATGTATATATATATATATATATATATATATATATATATATATAATAATTCGAACAAGTACCGTCTAAAGTAGATGTAGATATCTCGATGCTAAGTGAACTTTTATAACCAGCTCCGCTAGGAGGTTTCTTTGATTAGTTTCAAATAAATGTCCTAGTTCCACTTAGTTATATATATATATATATATATATATATATATATATATATATATATATATATATATATATATATATATATATATATATATATATATATATATATATATATATATATATATATATATATATATATATATATATATATATATATATATATATATATATATATATATATATATATATATATAGTAGAATGAAGTGAAGCGTGAAGGTTGTGTGATTCTTGCTCTTCATAAAATGTAAGTTTCAGAAAGAAGAACCGCGAATGTAAAGTGCATATAAGTATCAGTGGAGAGATAAAACGAAGGTTTCCAAATGATTGGAAATGCTCTTTAATAATACCGGTACCAAAAATTTGTAATACTGTTAAACTAGAAGAATTTAGACCCATAAATTTAGTGCCACCGTATGAAAAAGTTTTAGAATTAGTGGTTAAAAAACAGATTGGGGATTTATGTGAAACTTTCAGTGTTATTACTGAGTTACAATCGGGTTTCAAGAGAAATTGCTCATGCGAGACAGCACTCTTGAGCGTATGTGAGGAATGGTATAAAGCCATAGATAGAGGGGAAATAGTAATTGTAGTTTTGTTGGGTTTCAAAAGAGCTTTCGTACCTTATGTAGATCATTGCTATTAAAAAAATTAAATCAAATTGGTTTTCAAGGGGTGGTCAATAAATGGTTCAATTCTTATCTAGATTCAAGATCACAAAAAGTTAAGTTCAACGGTGTTGTTTCGGATAGCATTGGAGTGGACTTTGGAGTACCTCAGAGAACTGTCCTGGGCCCATTGCTGTTTTCCTTATATATAAACGATATCGTTTCTCATGTAAAAAAATGTTCTATAAAGCTATTTGCTGATGATACTATGCTTTATATAAGTGGTAGGGATATCAAAAACCTATCAGAAAGTATCAATCAAGATCTTTCATCAGTAAACGAATGGCTATGTGATAACAGTTTATCCTTAAATGTAAGAAAATCTAAGTTTATAATTTTGGGCACGGGGAAGACGTTAAACAACACAGTAAATGAAAATATAACTATTGAAATTGATAACCAGGAAATTGAAAGAGTAAAAACAGTCAAATATTTAGGTATTATGTTGGATGAAAAATTGAATTTCAACGAATATGTTGATTTGATTTCTTCTAAAATCTCAAAGAAAAGTAAATTTTTTGAAAAGAATTGGAGGAAATCTGACAAACATATACGTAAAGCTTGTTGCCTATACAAATCAATAATTATGCCACACTTTGTATATTGTTCCACTTTGTTATTCGGACTGAGCAAAGAAAAAAATCAACAGTTACAAAAACTGCAGAATAGGGCTGCCATGCGAGTAATTTTGAAATGTAATAGATGAATACTCCAATAAAACTATGTTGAATACTCTAGAGCTGATGTCTGTTAGGCAGAGAATAGTCTTCGCCACTTATATATTCATTTATAAAGTTAAAAACCGACTGCTTCCAAATAATGTGATCAAAAATATAACCTGTGTCAGTGACGTACACGGCTACGACACTAGAAATGCTAATTGCTTTTACATGCAGGTTTGTCGGCTTGCTAAATCCAGAAATAGTATCTTTTATGAGGGATTCAATAAATTTAATAAATTGCCTAGTGATATAAAAAGTAGTACTAGTTTTAATTTATTTAAGCCTAAGTTAGCAATGTTTGTTTTAAGTAATATGAAATGTTAAGCCGAAATGTATAGGCTTCTCAGCAGATGTAGATTTATGTCATAGCTTATGCTAAAATAAACGATATTATTATTATTATTATTATTATTATTATTATTATTATTATATATATATATATATATATATATATATATATATATATATAAATATTACTCGTGTGTTGATAAATACTTGTTTTTAGATTTGTGGATATATCTCGGAAATCAATTAGAATATAAAATTAAGCTTCTTTACATATGATATCCTGATTATTTACCACTTCATTGAGGAAGTAGTAAATAATCAGGATCCACCCATTGCCAGTGGTGGAGGTTTTAGGATTGTGCGGAATTATTTCTCCCGTTTAATTTCTAATCTAATGAGGAATCTGGAATTTCCAAAATTTATTTCTAATCGCTAATATCCTTCAAATAAAAATACTCCTAGCAGTTCTCACATTTTTTGTTTTTGAGAAAGAAGACATTTTCTAAAATAAAACAAATGTATAATGTGGTGCGAATGTGCTTTAAAATCCGTTATATACCTTCGGCACTACGATTTTTGGGGGTTTTCGAGGTATTATGTATATATACATATATATATATATTGATTTCTATATATATATATATATATATATATAATATATATATATATATATATATATATATGTATATATACATAATACCTCGAAAAACCCCAAAAATCGTAGTGCCGAAGGTATATAACGGATTTTAAAGCACATTCGCACCACATTATACATTTGTATATTCGAGGTATTATGTATATATACATATATATATATATATATATATATATATATATTTATATATATATATATATTTATTTTTATATATATATATATATATATATATATATATATATAAATATATTTATATATATATATATATATATATATATATATATATATTGTTTTCGAAAGAAGTAACAGCTGTTGATTAGAATTAGCCTGGTATGTATTTGTGTGTTATTTTTCGTTGTTGGACAGTAAGAGGCGATTAGGTATCTCAATAACATAAAGTGAATTTACTTAAAAATATTATCCAAACAATCTTTTGACTCTTTTTTTAAACTATGAGAAATATATAGAAATTTCATAGAAGACAACTATCTCTCACACAAAGTTTTTCATAGCCAATGATGTTTTCGAAACTGAAGGAAACAATTTATTTTAGTAATTGCTTTATTAGCGTATTGCATATAAGGACGAAGAATAATACGTTTTTTACAAATATATGTTGATAATAATATCAATATTGCTTCATTGAGAATATGAATTTTCACTAAGTATCGGCTTTAATAATTAATTATTTGAAAAAAGCACATATTACCTAACTACTACTAAAAAGTGACAACATTTCAAAACAATGTAAGTACCTGTAATTAGCACTCAAAAAATTCTAGTATTAAAATACAGAATAAGGATACATATAAAGTCATTGTTTCAAATCCTGTAATTCAAAAACTTAATGTACCCTCTTCTTCATATACGTAAACCCATTATACTTATACTAATATAATACAACCTCTAGTTTCGTTTAAACAGCTCCGTCAGTTTTTCTTTCTCATTTTCTAATGGAAATCAGCAAGAGTTATAGTTGATCATCTTGAGTATTTCAATCTAGTAGACTACCCATAATCAACCAATTTGTACTGCTAAAAATTTGAGCATTAAAAATAAAGTAATTTCATTCCAGACATAATTCTAAAAGTGAAAAATTATCTGATTCTACTAATGGATCAACCATGTTTCTATTACTTTGAATGGACGAGAAAAGCTTTGAATTCAGAAGCATGATTATATCTTTTATCTTATGGGAAAGTTCATATAATTTTTTTATTTAATAATCAAATTTAGAATATTATTATTTTCATAAGAAAATGAGATAGAAAAACTGATGGAGCTGTTGTAAACGAAACTACAGGTATAGTATTTATAGGGTAGCGTGGTTTATGCTTATTAATAAGGAAGTAGTATTAAAGTTCATATGTAGGTAGGTATTCTTATTCTGCATGATAAATGTAAATGTTCAGGGCAAAATTTGAACCCGAAAACTACTATAATCGATTTTGAGCAAGCCATTCATACCAGTATTTATGAAGCATTTCCAGAAGCCAAAGTAATCGGTTGTCGTTTTCATCTTGCTCAGTCTTGGTAAGTTTTATTACATATTATGATGTATACTGATGAAATAATTATTGTTTTGAATTATTATTAGGTGGCGCAAAATACAAAATCTTGGTTTAAGTTCAGAATATAAGAACACAACAATTGCTAAAACACGTCTTTGGATTAACTTTCCTTTCACCAGAGGAAGTGGGAGATTGTTTTGTAGAAGATTTTATGTCAGAGAAACCTACTGGAGACGATAGAACTGACGAATTTGTCGATTATTTAGTGGAAACTTACATCGATGAAGATTCGAAATTTCCTCCCGTCATTTGGGCGGAATGTACCGGGAGCATTTACCGGACAACAAACGCTTGCGAATCTTTTCATTCAAAATTTAGCAGAACCTGCAGCTCTCCGCACCCCAACATTAATCTTTTTATAGAAACGTTAACAAGCATTCAAACAGATACTTACATTAAAATAAATTCTGTTATTGATAATAAAACGAGATTTGTGCGAAAAAATGTATTAGATAAACAAGAGTTTATCTAATACAACAAAATATGTCAGTGCAATAAAAAAGATATTAGTAGGTATAATTTTGTAGAATGTGTTAGTTATAAGTTTAGTGAAGTAGTTTTATGATATATGTAGCGGTGATGGCTCAGGTGGCATCGCTCTCGGCTGACAACCGAGAGGACGTGGGTTCGACTCCCACGAAAAACCAACAAATTTTCAATACCATCGCTACCGTGTTTCGGAGGACACGTTAAGCCGTCGGTCCCCCTGGGTTAGTACGCCTCGGTACTAATTACCTAAAACAGGGTTAAAGAGGCAATCGGCGCCGGAACATCTCACATAATGTGTGTAGACTCCCCGGCAATAATGCCATACGATTATTATTATTATTATGATGTATATGCATGTAGATGTACGTCTGTAGTATTGCATAATTTCTATATGTTTTGTATATTATATAATATATCTTTATAAAAATTAGAATTTACATTTTTACTTTCAATTTACCTTCTTGCCTCTAAATAAGTTTCTAGCCGCAGTTCGGTTGGTGATTAGGACTCCTCAGGTAGGCACAAAAATTTTGAACGCAATTCAGTCACTCTCGCAAAATCGAGTGCAATTCGTGTGCACCGACAGAACTACCTGACCCATCAGTTTAGAATGGTGTTTTCCTATTCTACTAATTATTTGAAACCGTCTTTCTATTTGCCCTTTCTACACAATTTGTCATCTATTTATTTCTTGTATTCGATATAACAAAGAAACATTTAGTTTGCATTTAGCACCTCAAGAAGCTGAAGTTTCACCGAAACGTGTGTCATGTGTTATTTTATTTATTATTATTAGTTATTAGTTTTCTCTTATTTGCCCCGTAACCAAGAGAGTGGCGATTAGATGCAAAACTGAAGTCAGTTATCTACAACATATAAGAGCTTCAGTGTATGTTGGTATCTATGGTATATCCAAATGAACTGGATATGACATGGGATATGAATTTATATATGAAAAACAACATAATTGAGTGAGAAACACTTCTTTAGGGACGAAGTTCTACTGCTTACGCTTTCATATTATTTTATCCAAAGTAGTCCAAATGCCGAAGTTTATGCAGATATTTTTCATTTGAACTTTTCATAGACTGCAAAACTCAAATATCTTCTATAAGTATGTGAAAATTATTAAATATATTTCATTCATCAAATTGAAATTTAATTCAAGCACAGCAGAATCAGAATGACTTTACCAAAATCATGGTTTCGAAAACCACGACGTAGTTTTACTTGGATGAACCTCTTGAATGTCTCAAATTGTTGAATTTCAGCAGCCTCGCAATAAAAACAAAGTGATTTGTAAGTAGACTGAATTATTGGTAAGAAAGCTCATTTCAATGGCATGGCTACAACTTCCGCCTATTTTGTGTGAAGATTTCTTCGTAATTTTTTAGTTCTTCACAATTTCATTATATATATATATATATATATATATATATATATATATATATATATATATAATTATATATATATATATATATATATATATATATATATATATTTATATTTATATATATATATATATATATATACCTACTTATTTTTGACTGCGGTGTGTTCTTAGTTACTTGTATTTTCGAGAAAGTCATGATTATCATGAGACACGTAAACTACACAGCTTTCGTTTAGCGTCAAAAAAACCCGAAAATGTGTATTGTGCATCTTGTTTCGCCCCCTGTCGTCCGG
>JARQZK010000939.1:47500-74523 GCA_030704885.1 Cynegetis impunctata | reverse complement strand
TTTTCTTGCTATTCTTCCATTATTTTTCCGCAATGACTTTTACATCATCTATCCTCCTCTTTTGCGGTCTTCTTACCACTCTCTGATAGGTATGAGATTGATAAATATTCGTCAAAAATTCCAAAGGATATTCCTTGGCCTATTCTATGAATATTTTGTTTTATGATGATTTCTGTAAACCTCCTTTTCTCGAAGATTCGGGTGAACAATATTTGCGACAGTTACAACATTTTATTATCAAAAAGTATATGTCTGGGGATCGAGCAGGCCATGCGTGTGGCCCACCTCGACCAATCCAGCGATCTCCGTACGTTGCTGTTAAAAAATCACTGAAAACTTAACTTAAATCTGCACACTATCGTGCATAAACCACATTGCAATTCTTGTCGCTAAGGCAGTGTTTCTTCTGAAAATTTGTGATACATCTCGCCAGTAAGTCTTGCTGGCATAAATACCTGTCTAACTAGATAGTCACCCACAATTCCAACCCAAACATTGACGGAGAACTGATGTTGAGAACGTTCTTTACATACCTTAGGATTAAGAACTACTGTTTTCAAAAGCCAATATGGTTGTCGCAAATTGTGTTCAGTCTGTATCTTCCAAATGATGGGGGTTTTCAGAAATCATAACAGGATAAAATATTCTCAGAATATGCCAAGGTATAGCCCCTTGTTTTCTGCCACAACGCCCTAGGGCGTTATGAGCGGGCGTTATTGATCATAACGCCAGCTCATTGTACTAGGAGAAATGAAGCAACTTCCATTGATTAAATACTTCATAATCCTTGTCGTATACAACTCTGGATTTCTCCGGCAAGAAATTATCCGCAACTCTTGCTACATTTTCTATGATATTCTTGGGTGAATTCATATTCACTTCCATTATATCAACAAATGACATGCCTACTATGAGAAGAAAAATGGAAAGAAAATGCTAGGAGCAATGAACCAATATTGAAATAGATTTTTCATTATCATAAAATAATTTTTTCGTGAAACATAAAATCTTGTACGCACCATGAGCGTTACTAGATCGTAACGCCCGCAGAGTAACATTCATCCCTCGGCCAATATATATATATATATATATATATATATATATATATATATATATATATATATATATATATATATATATATTAATATATATATATATATATATTAATGAGTTTTGTGTTCCTAATTTGAATAATGTTTATATGAGTTTTTGTAATAGTCAAAGTTTCATGATGAAGCTACTTCACCGTAAAGAAGAGAATGAAATATAAAATATGGCAGTTGCCCAGCGAAAAATATGAATATTTTATGATTTCTTGATGTGAAAAATGGATTCTTCTCATTTATTCATACTGGTAAATTGAAATCGACAAAAAATGGTTCTCGAAATCCGCAAAATTGTGGCAGCGAATAGGAAATAACAATTTCTTGTGAATAGGGAAATCGAAAACTCAAGCAGAAAAATTATTTCTGACACTGATTTATATGTTGAAATTTATGAATTTTTCAGGTAAAATAGTTGTTTTGAATTTATATGTAACGCTCTCTGTGTTCCTGAAAAGGATCGAGATGAAATCATAATAATACCTTGGATGACTCCTTCCAACGTTACGTGTCATGATATAGCATCATAAATAATGTACAAATAGGTTTTCACTCACGACTTAGAGGACATAATATTTCAATAAAAAATGTGATAACTTTTTTCAACATATTACTGTTCCTACATCACGATTTTATCCCATGACAATCAGGCTATGTCATTTCAGGTAAGATAATGATCCAAAAAAATCAAATGATTCACAACGTTGTTATTTCATTTTTCTCCAAATTTTCAACAACCTCTTCAAATCCCAACATGAAATACATGGAATAGTATAAGAAATTGAAAAAAGGGCACTATCTATCTTTGAACTTTTGGAGGAGTCTTAATCACATTGATTTTTTCGTAGAATTTTTCGTACTGAATTTGACTGAAACAATTTGGGAGACATCATGAAAAATCTATTTGCGCTTAGCATCTGAATGTCAATAATCAAGTATAAACACAACTAGATACCTCGGAAATTATACAAACCAAACCCCGTCCCGATTATTTATATATATATATATATATATATATATATATATATATATATATATATATATATACTATATATATATATATATATATATATATATATATAAATATATATTTGATATATATATATATATATATATATATATATATATATATATATATATATATAATATATATATATATATACAGTGCTTTCATGATGAAAGGAACAAATTCATTAAAAAATTAGGTTTCTATTTCATGTTAAAATCCTAGGACAGGTCGATTAGTATTTTTATTTGGGCAATTTTCGCAATAAAAATTTTGTGTACAGGGTGTCTCATTCAAGAGCTATGGCTTTGTCATTAGGTTTTTTAAAGGTAATACCCTGTATATTATTTCACTTTACAATTCTACGATAAATTCTTATCACTTTTTGTGAACATACCATATGCCTCAACTTGATGGATTCCCAGATTATAACGGAGATAGTGGAGCACCTGGAGATTCAAAATGTGGATTAAAAGTACAAAAAAAAATTTAGGTAAACATTGTCATTAAATCTGAAGAATGAAATTTCACATGTACCATCTGAATTCATTCACTGGTGCTGTATAGTCCGCAGTTTTCACGTTTTTAACGCTCCAGGCACTACACTACTTCATTGTTTAAGAAAATGCAATTACTTGAGAGAGAACGTATTGAAGTACTTATGATGATTGGTTTTGGAGATAGGGTGCGTTCACAAGAAGAAGTCTGCAATCTATTCAATGAAAATCATCCTGATCGTCCGCCAATTACTAGATCGACAGTCAGCAAAATTGAATCAAAATTCAGGAGATACGGCCACGTTAGAGATTTACCTAAAGGAAGACCACCGAGAGTATCTGAAGAAACAGTGCTGAACGTTCTACTAGAAACCCAAGATAACCCTCATACATCCATTACTACAATTTCCAATAATTTCAATTTATCAGTAGGGTCCGTGCATAAAATACTTGAGGTAAATATGTATCATGCCTATAATATTAAGCTGGTACATGATGTATTAGAAGACCGATTTTGACCGCAGAGTACAAGTTTTGTGAGGCAGATTCTTGAAATTCATAATCAACATCTAAATTTCATTACAAACATAATTTTTTCTGATGAAGCCACCTTTACTTTAAATGGCCACGTCAACAGACAAAACTGTAGGTATTGGGCGACCGAGAATCCTCATTGGATGCAAGAATGCCACACACAGCGGCCTCAAAAAATTAATACATGGGCAGCGATTGTTCGAAATCGTATAGTTGGTCCCTATTTTTTTGAAGGAACACTAAACGGAGAGGACTACTTGAAATTTCTCCAGTTCGAACTCATTCCTACTCTTCAGAGTCAACAGTTGACTCTGAAGAGTAGGCAGATTGAGACTTCAGAGTTGACAGGAAGCAATACGGTTAGTGGAGTAGGCAGGTTGAGACCACGCAATCGTATTGTTTCCGATTCCTCCTAAATTCGATTCGTGGAGTAGGCAGATTGAGGCCACGAGTCTGAATTATTTCCCTTCTAATTCTCCTGAAGATGGCTTCGCAAAAGGAGCCGAAACGTCGAGATTTTTCAAATCTTTTACGCGGTTCATTCCGTGAACCAAGTTTTTCAAATATATATATATATATATATATATATATATATATATATATATATATATATATATATATATATATATATATATATATATATATTTATAGATATATGAAAAACTTGGTTCTCGGAATGTATCGCGTAAAAGATTCGCAAAACTCGACGTTTCGGCTCCTTTTACGAAGCCATCTTCAAGAGAATTAGAAGGGAAATAATTCAGATACGTGGTCTCAACCTGCCTACTCCACCAACAGTACTGCTTCCTGTCAAACTGCCTACTCTTCAGAGTCAACTAGTTGACTCTATCGTGTACTATCGTGTAAACAAGATTTAATTCCTCCCCTCGGGAGTCAACCCCCAACCAATTCACACCAAAACTAATTCCATATATAATAAGAATTTATCCACTCACAATCTTTCAATCCTATTGCTTCAAAATTAGGCCTTATTTCTTTCCTCAGGGGGTCAACCCCTCAATCGATTCGAATCAAAACCGAACACTATCCAAGATATCTTTCGAAAATACCTATTCCAGCGAAGATATCAGACGAATCTACCTATTATATATATATATATATATATATATATATATATATATATATATATATATATATATATATATATATATATATATATATATATATATGAACTCACTGTTCTATTTCAATATGATAGAGTTATACTCATTTTCATTCATCAGGTAATCAATATCACCATCAAGATGGCTTTTTGCTCGCTGTGTTAAAGAAGAAGTTTGCGTCCTAAGTATACATACTACTTGTTTGTCTTACGGAATTTCGTTACTTCATCTTACGTAAATCCTCCTTTAGATAATTAACTCATTCCTTCATACAGCTAATGCAACATGAGTGGTTAAATTACCAAAAATTTTTACAAATACCTCATAATCTTTCCTAAAAAATTGCATGAATTTAAAAATCTATCGAATAACTTGTTGAAATTAAGATAAGGATTCTGACAAGGGATCTGACAAGTATCTAGTATATATATTGGACAAACAGGAAAGAATATAAACATTCGTATTGAAGAACATAAAAAGCGAATTTTACAAAATAAAAATATCACTGGCTTTCCCCGAATATTGTTTAAAATTTAATCATTTCCTGGATTAAAACAAAACCCAATTGTTGCATTCAGGTAGCAAAGGAAAGCGCCTTGACCTTCTTGAAATTCTCGAAATAAGTTCCGCCCATAACAGTAAGTTACCTCTTGTAAACGAATAAATTGATTTTCAGGTGTCACCTTTACTATTGTCTGTTTCATAAAACAAGATATAATACTCTTCTGTGATCAATCTTGATAATGAGTGCATAACTCGAAACATGTCGACTATCCTTTACTGCTAAATACAGTATCTAAATATTTTTATATAGTGAAACTTAAGCCAAGTGTGTTTTATTCAATCTCAGTTATTTATTTCATTCACTGAAATTACTTGAATTATAAAAAATATTGAGGAAGTTCACATATTCATTTTGAGCAATTCATTTGTTCATTTTAGTTCGAAATACCAACTCACCACTGCCATCAACGCACTCCTCATCTCGTACACCCATACATGTGTACAACCACTTCCGAATCCGTGTATCAAAACTTTCGTCGGCAAACTTTTGTTGAATCCTTGTTTAGCCCATTCGAATGCGTCAGATATGTTGTGGAAGGGAATTTCGGCGGGTGGTGTTCCACTTCTTCCTCGACTTCGTCCGGGATAGAGGAGGAATTTCGTGTTTATTTCTTCTGGTTTAGAAGGCAGCATATCTAGGTAACCAAACGGTCCAGAAGAATCGAAACATCCCAAGTTTGAATAACAGACGCTCTCTACGTCTTCCCTCTTTATTCTGTTAAAAAAAACCAATTTATTCGAGTTTCATTAAGCTTCAGTACACTGAAAATCTCCAATGACAATTATAACTCTTCGTCTCAGCATTTGCGCGTATTACCTATAAACATCATATTCCGAAATGAAAATTATTTTTGAAGAGGCTACCTCTTCAAAAATAATTAGACGCTACCGTTAACCGTTTGATAAAAAACTTTGTCCACGACTGTACTATAAAACATTCATTATACATGTGCTTTCTAAAGTATAACACTACCTATTATTCACTAGTGAATAATGGTTCATTATTCACTGCATGACGTTACACTTAGGACGTATATCTAAACTAGAGAACATCATTTACATTGTTATGATATTATTATTGTTAGATTTTAAAACATTGATTTATCTATAAATTCAATGCCTTCGTTTATTGTCAATAATTGTTCTGTCAATATTAATATAAATGAATAAATGGAAGATAATCTATTTCATTTTTATCAGAGTGAAAGGAAGGAATGGAATCGATGTCAAGTGAAATAGTTGACTTTTACGTGAGTATGCAGTTTTCAGTGAACACAGAAAATGTTATTTCAACGCTTTTGACAACTATTTTTATCGTTGAAAATGCAGATTATTACTTATTTCTTCGAGGAAGTCGTGGAAAAAGTATAGTATTCTACTCGCACAAAATTACATTTACGAATAGCAATCATTTTGTGCTCGTTGAAAAATATACTAATGTACCTACAAGTTTCACTCGGACGACGTTGAAAATTTTAATTATCACCTAATAAAAACTACAATATCTTCAGGGACATTTGTATAACACCAAATAGTAGACGGTGATTGAAGCCACAAATAAAGATATTCAAGAGGCCTCGGTAGACCAGCGGTAAGGTGCACCGCTTGTAAGCCGAGGATGTGGGTTCGAGTCCCACCTTGCTCTTGGGTGTTGTGTATGTCCTGAATTTAGTGGTTCTAATTATGAGATTAATTGCTGGGTAATGTACATTGTTTACAAGCCCATTGGCCGTTCGGAACCGACGTTAAACTGTAGGTCCCTCGAGATAAAAAAAAAAGAAGATATTCAAAGAGATAATAAAAATTTATTACGCTCCAACCCACAATACCGTTACCAATAATCTTTTCTATAAACTGATTGATTCCGTCTATGAAACAAATTGTTTTTTATATTGTTACTTATTGAGTAGAGTCAATAAACTATTATTCTGTTAGATCGATATCACATTTTCATGCAAACTCACAAACACAACATTATATCACACAATATTTAAGAACTTCCTTCATTATTAATATTTTTGTTACCGATTGTGAGAAAAGTTATTTGAAACACTATGCTACAAGTGAATGTAATTTCATTCAATTCTATTGATGTATTCATTAATTTTATGAATAGTAGAAAATTTGAATATTTATATTAAATTAGCTAAAGAATAATATCACAAAATAAACAAGATTGTGTCAAATCTGTGTTTGTGTATCAATATAAAACGAAGTTCTAGAATAATGTTTCGAAATAAAATTTTATTGAATATTTCTAATATATCCCTCAGATGTATTTATCACCCTCATTACACATCTTTAGTCAAGCATTATCGAGAATTGGAACCAGTTTCTCGTTAAATCACTAGGGCCTCTTCTTCAACAACTATGCGGCTTGATTGGAAATTTTCTCCATGAAAGGCAAATACGTGTTACGGTCGATAGTGCAAGCTTGGACTCGAATATTGTTCAAGCCGGTGTGCTTCAATGGTCGATCTGGCCCCCTAAGCTTTATCTTATACATATCAATGCTCTTCTAAATTCAACTAGAAATAAAATCATGAGCTTTGTTAACGACAGTAGCGACTCTAATAGCATCCACCACTGACAAGAGGTCTTTCAGTGTACCAATATATGGCATCAATGTGTTGCGCAAGTTGAGTCTATAAATAATTATCTCAAATTCATTTGCAACTGGAGATAATAATTCTGTTGATGTTAGGGCAAATAATTAATAAGTAAGCTACATAGAAGCTGAGTTAGGTATCCATTCAGTAGAAAATTTGTTTACGCCAATGCAATTATTGCTGTTTTATATGTCTCGAGTTTATCTAGCATTTAAATACTGCGCTCTTGCTTGGAGCTCTACACCTGTTGCTCCTAGCACCTGTCCGACTCTTACTTGAATTTTGTTCAGAAATAAGCAGTGAGGCTAATGGACGACCGAAAATTAACAGCTCACCTTCATTCACTCTGAATCAAGGAAAAAGTTACAGCCAATGCCTCAATTATTCTTCCACCAAGAGCTCAATACTCCCATAAGACAATATATGACTGTAATACGCATCAATTTCCTGAGCATATCTCAACAATGAGGTCATCAATATCAGAAAGCGTTTCTGAACCGAATGACAAACCTACGCAAAACACTTTGATTTCAGAAGTGTTACCGGTTGACTATGACCTGAATCGGTTGCAATCCGGCAAAATCCGCCATTCGTTGAAATCAAATCAGGGCGCATGAGCAACTTCAAAGCTTCAGCTTTTCCCGAAAGTTGCTCATAAAGGTAAACTCATTTTGAGAACCATCAAATTTGCAAACTCCTGCTTAATAATGCGATCTCCAGAGTATCATTTCTCGCCTTTCAAATACAACCATGTTGTTATTCATTTTTGAACCTGAATATTCTCACGAAACTTATGAATGTACCTAAAAGAATATTTCGATAAACTTCCTGAAACTGTATTAATCCTACTATGATTTTTCAAGCTTAGACTTAATAAAAATATAATTTCATATAATGTTTTTTTTCATATGTAAAGATTAAAAAACTGCTCCTGTTTAGTAAAATTGTATTAGCTTTATTGGAATGGTCCTAATAATTAAAATTTAGTTTCAACAGTTGTGAAGTTTCATTCGTAAATTTTGTGGAATGTCATAATATTTTTGTCTCAATATTCAACATTTATTAACAATAATTAAATTAAAATTTATTTTAAATTTTAACGGTGAAATTTCGGATATAATAAAATATGTGAACCTCTCCATTTGACAATTGCTTTCGTTCCTCAGTTTTATTTCAATATCATAAACTAGATATAGTAGGTAATGCCCTGTTTTGAATTCGTTATCTCTCTATAATTTTCAGAATAATTTGATAAATGAAAAGTTGTTTCAAATTTTATTCCAAAAAAAAATGTATTCACAAATGAGCAAAAATTAGTGAACAATAGTATTTTGTTATATATATATATATAGATATACATATATATAATAATATATACAATATATTATTGATACTGTGTTTCCAAGTCCTATCGATATCTGAAAAATTATAGAAATATTCATGATGTTAGTCGAATCATAGAAAAATACTAAATAAAACATTATTGATAACAATTTTCGAATCTAATAGTTAATAATGCAAGGCGGTCGTTACGAAGTCACTTCTCTTTCAGATGGTGACTAAACAATGGTATAATCTCTAAATATTTCAATCAAGTTCCTAGATAATTGTAATACTTGTATATGTACCTGTAGAATTTACCTATATTCAGTCAGCATTTTATGAATAAATAGTTTTTCGAAACGCGTATCATACATTATCAACAAATATACAGGGTGTTTCTGAATTGATGTGAAGGATTTGAATGGGTGATTCTTTAGCAAAAATTAAGGGGGGTCTTTGATATAACTTTTTGTTCAACACCCTTTTCCCTCCAAGTTACAGCCCTTTGAACTTAGGTAAAAAAAATTGTTTTCATTCAATACATCCACTTTGGAAAAATTTGGAAGATTGAAATTTGGCAGATTACTGATGCTAATAAAATGGCAGTTTTTTAGTGTTTCTGTTACCCTAAAATGTAATCACAAGGGACTGAAAAAAACAACCCCTATAATATTTTGCATGAGAACTTTTTAATGCGCCTATATTTTCCTATTTAAAAAATATATTTGAAAAGACAAACTCGATCTGCAACTTTTTTATGTCTTGGCTTTTTATCATGAAGTTGTCAGTTTGATCACAAAAAAATAAAATAGTGCTCAGACTGTTTTCCCATAAATTCACAGAGGTTATCATTTATTAAAAAAAACGAGTAAGCTGCTGTCAAATGTCAAATAATTGTTAATTGTTATTAGTAGTACAATTATTGTTCAATCCGCTCTAATTTGCAATATTCTTCAACTAAATAAAAAAAAGCCATTCTTTCAATAAAGTTTTATTTAGTGAAAAATGTTTGAAGTCATTATAAAACTGTCTATAAATTAGAGATAATCAGAACAATAAAACTATTTGTCATATGACTTCATTTGACAGCAGCTTACTTGTTTTTTTCTTCAATAAATGATAACCTCTGTGAATTTATGGGAAATGAGTCTGAGCACTATTTTATTTTTTTGTGATCAAACTGGCAACTTTATGATAAAAAATCAGAACATAAAAAAGTTGCAAATTGAGTTTGTCTTTTCGAATATTTTTTAAATAGGAAAATATAGGCGCATTAAAAAGTTCTGATGCAAAATATTATAGGGGTTGTTTTTTTCAACCCCTTGTGATTACATTTCAGGGTAACAGAAACACTTAAAAACTGATATTTTATCAGCATCAGTTATCTTCCAAATTTCATTCCTCTAATTTCTTCCTAAGTGGATGTATTGAATAAAAACAATTTTTTTTCACCTAATTTCAAAGGGCTGTAACTTGGAGGAAAAAGGTTGTTGAACAAAAAGTTTTATGAAAGACCCCCCTTAATTTTTGCTAAAGAATCACCCATTGAAATCTTTCGCATAAATTCAGAAACACCCTGTATATAGAAATTGTTATCAAAAGTGTTTCATTATGAATATAAATTTTTACCAAATATCACCTTCATTAATTAAAATTTCTTTCATTTCGGATCTGCTTCTCTCTATTGATCATTAATTTTCAATTAGATTCTGTTACAGTTAACTAATATTAAATCGATCATGAATTGCAAATATCTATATTTCAAATTTTTAACTAGTCATGAAACCACAAAATAGAAGAGAATTTTGTACACTTTTTCTCAATTGTAAAAATTCTATGTTCACTCATTCAGCATTTCTTCCAAAACTTTGATTTCGAAGATTTACTGCAACAAATCAATTTTCTGCTCTAATGGACTAAGTGTATAATATAGAGATAACAATTCTTATAAGAAACTTAAATATATATCCCAATGTCGATGTATTGTTGCAGATATTTGAAAGAATTTTCAATCAGAACTGATAGCTATTTCGCTTATCAATCACTTCGAAATCATTTCAATGAATGACGGTTCATGCTGAATTTGAACTTATGCAAGTCATAACAGACCAGAACCGCTACTGGGTTAGAGATTTCTGACAGATTGATGGTATGGTTATTGGGATTTGCACATTGCACCATTGGTGTATATTATCAACCTCGTGTGACGAATGAATTGTGCCTCTGATATAAAACTAGAGTTAAATGTAGCAGAACACGTACCATGATAATAATTATAGAAGAGAAATGAGTCAGGAACCTTCCTCCGAAGTTTAAGTGAATGAAAATGAGCGTTCGATGAAAAGTCTTCTATTCACCTCACTGCTTTTCTTTGAATTGGGTCAAGTATGTGCAAGGAGTGCATAGGTATGAATCTCCAAGCAAGAAAGCAAAATTTTATTGCTGGACGAACTGAACGAGAATAATAAAACTAATAAGGGTTCGAACAGAACAAGTGAGTCGCAGTAGAGGTCGCGGTCGCGGTCGATGTCGACATCCATGTAGAACAAGCCCATTTAGTTGAATAGAAGAGAACATAGCAGGTAAGTCGCGGTGGAGGTTTAGCGCGATACCATCCAGGAGGTTCACATCGATGCTTTTGAAAATCAAATCAGTTTGTTTTACATGGATGCTTACTGCGCAGTCTACAAGGATGCTTCCCTGTGATTGGTGCGTTCAATACCAAATTGTCATCCCCCTCAACAGTAGCTTGCATAGAAGACGTGTGACGTCTGTCATTTCGTACGCTTGGGTACTCCAGATGCCAGCTTTTTTTCATTCAGCGTATTAAGTTTATTTTTGAATAATTTCGAATGCTAAATATGAAGAAAGATCTCATAGCAATTGTGCGGCTCACTCCAGTATTGTGGGACAAGACCCACATACAACATCATGATAAATCGTCTGTTGGGTATATTACCTATCAGCCACCACTTGGTGACAGCTTACATTTCATCACTATCATCACTCATCGTAAAAGAAAATCTTTTTTTCGTTCAAAATTCATCAAACTACTTCACTTGACAGTGGTCCTAGCTCGACTGAGCATCGTTGGTAACCTCCTTGCTATGTGCGGTCGAAATCGACCGCGACTTAACTAGTGGCATCCACCACGACCTCCACCTCCACCGCGAGCCACTTGTTTTGTTCGTACCCTTATTAGTTTTATTATTCTCAAGTTTGTCCAGCAATGAAATACTGCTTTCAAATATTTCTTTACGCCATAAAGAAATATTTAGCATGAAATAGATAGCCAAGCGTCTATGCAGCTAACCTGGAAATGGTGCCTGGTTGAATGGATTTAACTCCGATTCCTGAAAAATGTTCTTTATTGGTAGCCTTAAGAGTTTGCTCATCTTGGTATTGAAGACAACTTAGTTATCAGATCCCTAGTTTTAAATAATTTTAGGGCCAGTGACAAGATGAAGAAACAACGCAGGTTCAAAACATGCATTATATTTGCTTTTCATGAATAAATCACTCGATCAAGCCGCTTAGCTGTTCGGAAGATCGTAAAATCAAGCTTCAATAGCAGTGCCTTGTGCCGAACTGGGCCGAAGGTCCTGGAGATATCTTATAATACTCCATGATTCTCGATAACGCTTGTCTGAATGATTTGTGCTATATATGAGCATATCACCGGTTCAACGACACATCGAATTCTGTATTGATTGTCACTCATGAGATTACTCTGATCGAAATATTTCACAATCTGTTAATTAATAGCAGATTCCATCCTTCTGGACAATAAGGGTAGTACGGAAATTAGTTATTCTCACGCATGTGTTGAAAGTTAGTGATTCTTTTAGTTTTCAATCACCATATCTGCTACTTGGTGAAATAGTATATTGTTTTATTAGTGGTAAAAGTGATACTTTTTGTGGCGAGACTGAATGTTTAGCCTCACTGCGTTCAGTCGACAATTTTAGCCGAGCCACAAAAAGTGCTTTTCTCCAAGTAAAACGATTTTTTTCGCAAACGGTGTTTAAATGATAGAATTAAGATAATATTTTTAAGAAAGATTATATGTAAAAAAACGTGAAACTAGACTGCTTTGCTTACTGGTTTTGCAGGTGTCAAGGCAACACAAATTTGGAAATTCAACAAAATAATTATCAGAAACATTTAAAGTCACTTATCTACGCATTATAGGACTGTGCGTTTTTGGTAAGTATCCAAGTATTAAGAAATAACCAGTTATAGTAAAATGTATAAGATTTTTCTGACACATTACATTGTGCCGGATTCGGAACCCAACTGTATGCCGCCCGACGTTCTTGAAAGTGCCGTACAAAAAAGTAAAAACAAAAGGACGTTTGTGAAATCACAGTCTTCAACATTGAGAACTGAGGTTAAAAAAGTCCGTATTACCCGTATTTTTATCCATTGATGAATATTGAAAAATCAATTCGAAATTGCTAAGGAGTTATTTTTGCAAACAAAAGACATTACAACATAATGAACGAAAACTACGAAACAACGGACAGATTATTATTTGACCACGGTCTTCAAAATAGATTAATATGTTGTACACATACCTATTTTTCAATATTTTCAAGTCTCTTTTTCGTTGCCACTCCTTCACAGAATCAACAACAGCTTGATATATTTCAGCATCCCGAATTTCATCTAATAATTCCATATCGTGACTTGCCCAAGGACCGGCCGTAGCTGAAAAAAATAGGGTTATTTAAATATTTTGATAAATGAAATTTTTATCTTTTGGAACTGTATCAAGATAATTTTAATATATAAAAATTGTTTCTAATTAATCCTGCAGGGAATTGGGTATTATTATATTATTATAATTATTATTACATATCTAAAAATGCAGAATATTCTTGATTGCCTCAAGAGCAATTATAGTTAGAAAACACAATATTCCGACAATAAACGACTGTATCTACTGTTGAAAAGATTAATATAAGAAAATTCTCATTTTAGTATTTTTTGAAACAAGTTACGATACCGGAAATTCACTTCATTTAAATCTGTAGACCTGGAATATTTTTTATAGTGGTTTTTTCTTTTGGAAACCCCCAGACAAGTCGATTTTTCTTTCGAGGATAAAATCCCTTTATCATTTAATCATAGCTGTAGAGTCAACATGACAACACATTCAAGAATCTTAATGAGTGGTAGATAATTTTTAAGTATCTCAATTTTCTTCATAAGTGTCCCTTTCTGGATTAAATAAAAGTAAAAAATTTTTTGGAAGTGTTGGTAAATTAAATCGAAAGAAAAAGTTTCTAAACGAATTTTAATTGATTAGAAGTTAAAATTGCCTACCATTTACTTCTAAGATCATAATAAATCCCTTGAATGTTAGGACTGAGATTTTGGGAAATAGTATTTCTATTCATTATTTTTTTATCTAATAATTTGACGGTTGGATCATACCTCAATATGCTTCAACATCTCATCCATCCTCTCATTATGGAAATTCTGTTTTACAATGAATAAATTCAACATAATAATGTATTTTTCAACAGAAAAGCGCTCCATCCCAATATGTTAACGCTGCACGTAATGTGTTGATTCATTACTTTTTCGAACAATTGTTTTATAGAAGGAGTTTCGTTGAACGGCCTTCAAGATTACCAGATTTAACACCACTTGAATTTTTCTTATGCGGTCAATTGAAAAGTGTCATTTGACAAACTGAACCCACTTCTCTAGAAAATCTTCACAAGCAAATAGTAGTAGAATATACATGAAATGTTACAAGATAAACGGAAATATATTGAAAAAAGATATTATTACTGTTTGGAAGTGAATGGTTCGCTATTTGTAAGTCTAAAGTCTAATTAATTAAAATTTATTCAAAAACTTAAGGTTTTCATATTCAATTCAATGCAGAACATAAAAGTTTCAGCACCGTTGTGAGGAGAATTGAAATACTTTAGAAATGTTTTATCTCTGAATCCTCCTTGACATTTAAGATTCTCGAAGGGGTCGCCACTCTGTTTATTGGGAGGACTCTACATTCATTAATTCACGATCGATAGTTGTCCCTCCCGAAAGCATACTTGATCTGCCTCGCGGTTTTAAAAATAACCCTTTCATTAAATCAATTCCAGGTGAACAGTTTTGACAATCAGTTCGGACTCCTAGTGAATTAATATATGTCTTACAGGCTCTTGCACCGTATATTTTAAACTAAGTTTAATGATGAACCGAGTTTAATTTGAAATTTAATATATATATATATATATATATATATATATATATATATATATATATATATATATATATATATATATATATATATATATATATATATATATATACAATAAGGCTTAAGCGGGGAATAATCAAGATATTAGGCAATTTTAAGGTCATAAACCCGCATACGGAAGCAGCTGTTTACACGTGTTTCGGACTTTTTGGTCCTCATCAGAACAGCGTAGCCAAGTTATGGTTGGACAAACTTGGAGATGGAGAAACAAAACAATCGAAATCCTTCGTTGTAAAAGATCATCGCACATTTGCAGCTAACAGCTTGAACACTCCTGTTTGGGAGCAAGATCTTCACATAAGCCACGGAGGCAATTTATGTCTTCTACCGGACCTCGGACCAAGTAAATCTTAAGATACAATAAGGCTTAAGCGGGGAATAATTAAGATATTAGGCAATTTTAAGGTCATCACAGTGTAAACAGCTGCTTCCGTATGCGGGTTTATGACCTTAAAATCGCCTAATATCTCTATATATATATATATATATATATATATATATATATATATATTTATATATATATATATATCTATATTTTATATATATATATATATATATATATATATATATATATTATAAATATATATATATATATATATATATATATATATATATATATATATATATATATATATATATATATATATATATATATATATATATATATATATATATATATATATATATATATATATATATATATAAATATATATATATAAATATATATATATATATATATATATATATATATATATATATATATGTTATGGGCGTAGTTATCGATTCTCATCTTAGATGGGATCAACATGTTCTTCACGTCACTGCTTCATTGAGAAGTATGTTGGGTAAGTTCAAATACTTGGCTCAAATCTTGAATCTACCAGAGATGAAAGTACTCTACTATGCTTTGATACGGACTAGACTTACATATGGTATGTTGAGATGGGGTGGAGTGGCCAATTGTCACCTAAAAAAACTTCAAGTTTTACAGAAGTTGTTTTTGAAAAAGATGCTGAGGAGAGATATGACATACTCCACTGAGTATGTTTTTCAGGAGGCTGGAGTACTCGATTTAAGAAAGTTATATTTCCTTCGGGTCGTATGTTTTTATTATATTAATAAAGGGACCATGAAATTAGACCCCATCGATCACAGCTACACCACCCGGGCCAAAGCGATGGAGAGCCTGAGAGCCCCTGTCGCCGTCAAAACGATAGGACTTAGACATGCAGCCTATCTGGCTCCACGTTTTCTAAACTGCCTACCGAAGATCTCTCTATTCACACATCTCACTCGTATTTGTGGTTCAAGGACAAAGTGAAAAAGTTCTTAGTAGAAGAGGAAAGTGATATGTGCTCATCATTTTTTAATTATTATTTTTGATTGATTTGAGATAAAATATGAGGGCATCTACACTATTTTGCGAAGAATGTTTTAGTATATTATATCCACAGACAGCTTCGGCTTTATGGAACAAGGAAGACTTATGTTAAATCTGTCAATGCTTATTTGCATCAGAGTTAGATATTGAAAATATTTTCTGTTTCTGTTTTTTTTTCTACATCTCTTTGGTTGAGAATATTTTGTATTTTGTATAACGCTGATTTTTGATTCAATAAACATTATTATTATTATATTATTATTATTTTTATATATATATACAAAGTGGACAGTATTTTTTTCCAAAATTGGTCCTAGAAACCAGAGAATTTCAACATTTGCTTCAATCTTAAAGAGCTGAACACTCCTTTTATAAAGAAATAACATTTATTTTTTCACAGTTTGAAATGAACATCTATTGAGTAAACGCGTTTCGTCATAACATTGACTTCATCTCGTACTAAATTATTGTATTACGAAAGAATCTATTCATATGAAAAATTTAACACAACAGAGGGGTTGCCAGAGAACCTAAATATCAATAAGAAATTCATTCAGAGATATAAGTAGAAACATTGAACAGATTAAGGAGAGGAGAAGGGTTTACCTCAATCTGGTCGTTAACTAGGTTTCCGGAATTCTTATATTTATTGATGTAGAGTGATTCCCTACAGTCAGTTTTATGGAGGTTATTTTCTAATTGTAATATTTTATAATTGTGATTAAAGGTATGCTTTGCTTGAATAAGATGGCACTCATAATTAGAGTCAGTTTTCTGCTTAATATAACTACGTAGGTGTTCGTGTATTCGAGTTTTGAAATTTCTAAACTAACAAAATTATTACAGTTTCAACAACGTGTGTTATGGTAATAAGGAAGGTTTGATCCCTTAAGCTCTTTGTTATCAGAAATCTTTATGGATAATTTAGAGAAAACTATTATGAACCACTTCAGCAGTAAATACTTTCTTTATTGGTATAGACACGTTGATGACGTCATTTGTTGCTATACTGGTACACATAGACAATTGGATAATTTCATTACTTATACTAATTCCATACACCTCCTCTAGAAACTGAAAGGACTAATTCTATAAATTACTTAGACTTAACTATTACCAGAAAAGGTAACAAACACGAATTTTCAATTTTTTATAAACCATCTCATACAGATATTACAATTCATAACACATCACTACACCCTTTTTCACATAAAGTAGCGGCTTATCATAGTATTATTCATAGGCTTTTCAAAATTCCGTTGTCCGAAGTTAATTTTCGAAAGGAATTGCATATAATTGAACAAATGGCAGTAAATAATGGTTATTCACCGAATATGATTGACAGTCTCATTCAGAGGAAAAAAATACAAAATTGCAATTTCAGAAATTTACCCACTTATATCCGAGAAAAGTACAGTGCTAACAGTTTATTATACTTGGGCAAATCTTCCGAAAACCTGAAATTGTTTTTCCATGAAAAAAATGTCAAAGTTTCATATAAAACCAACAACAGCATTGGAAAATTGATTAAAAACAACAAATCAAAAATTCATAGAGATCAACGTACAGGTTTTTATAGACTCGACTGTAACGACTGTGAAAAATTCTATATAGAACGTACAATTAGAAATTTGGAAACTCGAATACAAGAAACACCAACATAGCTATATTAAGCAGAAAAGTGACTCTAATTATGCGTGCCATCTTATTCAAGAAAATCATACCTTTAATCACAATTATAATATATTACAGTTAGAAAATAGTCTCCACAAAACCAACTATTGGGAATCCCCTTACATCAATTAATATAAAAATTCCGGAAACCTAGATAACGACCAGATTGAAGTAAACCCTTCTCTTCTCCTTAATCTGTTCCAATAACTCTGAATGAATTGCTTATTGTTATTTAGTTTCTCTAGGAACCCCTCTGTTATGTTCCATTTTTCGTATAAATAGATTGTTTTGTAATACCATAATTTAGTACGAGATGAAGTCAATGTTAGTTTTTTATATCTTTATAAAGTTATGAATATGGACTTTCACCAAGTACATACCAATTCAATTGACTCTTTTTATAGTTATATTTCCATGAGTCTACTTCTTTGGCTTATAGATTAAAACTTTTGAGAATTCGAGGTAATGAATTTGATTGAATTATTTACTTAAATATAACTCCAATAGAAAAATATATCATTAAATTATCATCAACCAGATAGAAGCTAATGGATTAATATATCGGTAAGTAAGCTTCATACAACATGAGGATAATTTCTCGAAATTCTTTCAAAATTTAGTTCGTATGAAGTGTCGGATTTAGAGGTGTGGAGAAGCTGAGGCTACAAGTAAGTGGAGCTACCTAATTATATTCAAAATGGGTTACACAATTGCTTCAACAACCTGTTTAGCGGAGTAGATCCACCGTTAGCTCATTGTTCGATTATAGGAGGAAGTAAATTTAATTTAGACAAAAAGATTGATGGGTCTGATGTTCCACTCTCAATATAACTTCGATATGGCTCGCAATCCATCATGTTCAGTAACAGTAGTGTGGCAAAGATATGCAAAGAAGTAGTTAGAAGTAGCATGTGACCACTTCGAGGATTTAAGTCGTGATGTTATTTTCTCAAAGTTTTTTTTCTTTCAAGTGTTTACAGAATTTTTCGCAACACAAATCAAATTCGTTCAATACATCCATTTATATATTACATAAAATGAACAAAGAAATTGAAATGAATAATATAAATCGTGGTCGGTAACCCAGAGCGCCCTTCCACCGAAGATATTCCAAACAAACAATTCAATTTTTAGTTTGAAAATACAGAAATTCGTCGCGCAAACACGTACCTCCTGACATGAATATATCAACTCTACAATAGTGGCGTATATGATTCCAAGGCACACTAACATTGTGATTTAAAACCTTTGGATATACTCACGAGAGCGCCCTCCGAAGATGCTAGCAGCGGAATACGCTGGCGAGAAGCAGGAACAGTCAACATTTGCTACCGAAAAATAAAGAAATTTTGAGGAACATTTAGGAATATTTCGGAACATTTACGGAAACACGCAACAGCAACAAAAAAGTTTCTCCAGAGGAATCGTAGCTTGAAGGGTGACAAGTAGAAACAGTCAACATTTGTTGCCGAAACATAAAGAAATTTTAAGGAACAGTTAGGAACATTTTATCACATTTACGGAAACAAGCAACAGCAACAAAAATGGTCCTTTATGTTCCTCTGGTGCAACCGTAGCTATATATCTATTTGCACACTGAAAATCTGCGACACGAATGTTCATTAGTTGCGTTTCGGAAACAAGCAATAGCAACAAACAAATTCTTGCGGTGAAACTGTAGCTTAAGAACCACAAGAACTAACTGAACAGTTCGTTCTTCACAATGCTGTAAAAGACGAAACTACCCAAACTAACTGCAATTAATAATAAAAATGATCCTAATTTAAAAAAACAGGAGATTTAAGGTCCAAATGTTTATTGTGGAGGCCCTTCTCTTGTGGAGGTCTCGGGGCTGCAACACTGATTGCCCCCTCCAAAACAGGCCCTGCTCATATGTATAATAGCAGAAAGATATGTGCATTAAAATATATTTATTCTTCACATGTATATTATTTGTTGATTTCACCTTAGATACGGTTGCTATAAATATACTCATTATATCCTAGGGTGTTATGAGCGGGTATAATGGATCATAACGCTCGCTAATTGTACGAGGAGAAATGAAGCAACTTCCATTGATTAAATACTTCATAATCCTTGTCGTATACGACTCTGTATTTCTCCGGCAATGAATTATTCGCAGCTTTGGCTGCATTTTCTATGATATTCTTGGGTAAATTCACTTTCATTTCCATTATTTCTATAAGACTACACAAAGAAAGCAGCAATGACATTCACTAAATATGATGACAAAAATATTCACAAACGTCAAAATATCAACAAATGACATGCCTACTATGAGAAGGAAAATGGAGTATAGGAGCAATGAACCGATTTTAAAATCAATTTTTCATTATATTAAAATAATTTTTTTTTCGTGAAAAATAAAATCTTGTACGTACCACGTGCGTTACATTCATGTTTTCCTTCGGGCGTTAGGATCTATATAACGCACTTGGTACATAAATAAATATTTCTCAAAGTATGACGAATGTACTGAATGCCTACTATTGGAAATCATTTATCAACTTAGTCATGTTAGCATAATATAATCGTGTGTACTAAATCGAATATTCTGTTTCAATGCTGATTTCTCTTGCAACATTATCAATCTCGAAATCAACTTCTTAGCATTAAACTGCCAAATTATACGAACGACTGGCTTTGAGATTATAATTATGCGCTACCTATATCATCTTGTAAATCTATTATCTTCAATCAACTTTCCCTAATTTTCACTTTCGATGCTATGAGTATCGTAATTATTTGTATATATTCATTTCTGTTGACTTCCGTGTATGTCGTAAACGGATTTTGGATGCTTTTTTCGAATTCGGAACATCTTGATGAAAATAAATTTCTGTTTATTTTCAAACGTCAGATAATGGTCATTTTGCTGATTGTTTGGAGCAGGTATAAGTGTCACTTTTATGACTTTAAGCTCAAGCGGCGTATAAGTGTTATACTCTGGCGGAGTATAACACTTATACGCCGCTCAACTTTAATTTAATTTATTGGCTTATTTTCGAAATACAACAATGTAGGTATCTTAGATAATGTCACATATCTTTTTTATCATATTTATATATCTAAAATAAAACATAATGTAACCCATTTTTTATGAACATTACTTTATTTAAAGTTCAAATTTACTGCACAGTTATGTAAAATGGCACTACGTGAAATCTCACTTCTATCGGATTCTGAACTTGTATTGTTGTCTATGGCATACGACTGAATAACTTTTTTCAAAATTCCTTGCTGGTTACTGGAACATTCTGAATTGTTGTTTTCTTGGCGATTATTGAACTTTTGTTCTGTTGAAGAACGAGTGTTGCCTAAATGATGGTTAGCTACACTAATCTCTTCGGTAGTTTCATTAAGGATAATCTTGGTAGCAACATATTTTTTATTGCTTAATCATTCAACGATATAACCTTCAGCAACCGTATCTGTTTCCACCCTCCATGTCGCTTCCCCACCGCAATCTGATTCTTTCCAATTTGATAGTTCTAAGTACAAAGCTACTTCCTTTGCCACATTTCCGATCTTATGAATTTCCATTACATTTCTCGTGCACTTGCCGTTAATATATTTTACTACTGAAAAAATCGACTTTCTTCAAATTTATCAGGACGTAAGGCTAAGTATTTTCTGTAGATATCTATCCATTCGTCTCCAATAATAGTGAATGATCTTTCTGTATTAGTTTTACTATTAGGAATCTTAGCATAAATTAACGAACCATGATCTGTAACATCGTCCGACTTCATCTTTACCAACTCGTCACACCTACAAGCTCCGGTAGAGGACAACCTAAATTTTAAAAAAATCCCTCTGATACTTTTTCAAAAACGCCTGGAGGTGGAGGAATTTCGAAATATCAATCTTTTCCCTGATATGTAGCAAGGACATGATCATTGAATAGTGGCTCCATAGTGAAGAACTCTTCATTTGATGAAGATCTTTCAATTCGAAATACTACTTTATATTTTCTCGCTGGAAATAATTCAGAAATCTTTGATACGACGCTTCGTAGACGGCCGCGAATTTTGTTGGTTATAGCTGCTGCACTGCTAATTTTGCTGCTGCTGCAACTCTTGGTGGCGTGGATGGTGTACTAGATTCATCAGCCATACTAATGTAATACTCCATCGTTAATTTGTTGTACAGGAGGTATAATCAGATTATATACATTTTTTATATCCACGAATTTTCCGATTTTCAAATGCAAATCGTTTGAAGATGAAACATTGTATCTTATTCGGAGTATAAGGTACATTATGTGACTCGCAGGGATTTAATTCATCTCAACTCAGTCACATAATGTATAGCCCTAATAAAATATCTATTCTGATAACAAGTATTGGTAGTAAAATCAAGAGAGAAGATGAGATTTTTCTACACGAAACATTTGTATAGCTTACTTATTTTTCGAACAATGGTCATATATTTTATTAACTCAATAACAAGTTACCAACGCCAAAAACATTACGACAGTCTGATACTGTGCTTCAGACTTCAATGGTCCGGATGAAGGATGGCTTTACTTAATATTATTATTGCTGAATCACCTATAATGATTTTCTTAATAATCTTTCAGAGGAAACGTTAAATTAAAACAGCGTTAGCTTACATCCCTGTCGAACTCCTATAGAACCACTTCGATGTTATATTTTCAATTCTGGCAGAAGCTTTTTGTTGCCAGTAGAAGTTTCAAATGATGCGAATATCTTTTTCTTCAAGACTTGACTGGTTTTAGATGTATTTATCGAAATTCATCCTGTCTGACGAGTTATCAGAATCAATGAAACAGGCAAGGACATTACAGTTAACGTGATGTGTTACTTAGATCAGGACACTCATGTTGAATGGTGCTTTCCTAGCACCAAGGCCACTTCACTGAATTTCATATCACTTATATCATGTTCAAGTTTCGGATAAATTCTTAAGATCTTTTAGAAATATTTTCATAATATGACTCACTAGCAGTGGCGGCTGGTGACGGAGGACTCTGGGACTCCGCCCTTCAAAGAATTCCAGAAAGAATCGTATTTTCCTAATTTTAACACATAAATATATAATCATATCTAATTTTGAACTAGTTACTAGCAATATTCTGAAAATCTAAGCAAATCCATACGCTCCACTGTAATTAACGAAAATATACCAGTATTTCAATTTAACTGCAACCAACATTACATTTCTTTGATGAGCACAGGCGTTTGAGCCACGAGTCCACATACCCCTCAATAACGGCAAGGCAAGATGACGTAATCCAGGGTCGGCGGAGAAGACTGCTACGGACTTTACGTGTCTGGGCCGCATAACGATGACCTGCTCTGTTGGCGGATGATTGTGAGGGCTGTATCGTTTTTTTTTGCAGTTTTTATGAACAGAATGAGGGTGCGTGAGTTAAAAAAAGTTGTTTTTAGCAAATTAAGTTTGTAGTAAAAAGTGGATATAAAAGATAATGGACGTCTGACGCCAGTTTTGAATATATTTCAGGAACAGAAAGCGTATAAAAATCGACCGGCTCGTCGGTCAGTTTTTAAGTGAAAATTTGATGAAAACATTCATAACAAGACTCCGTGGTTGTGTGGATGTGATGAAAGTAATTCTTTTTTTAAATTTCATTTGTTTAATATTTGGAGGCGATGGAAATTGGATAAAGGTAGGAGTTCGTGATCTAAAACATTTGGTAGACAAGATTAAAAAACAGGAAAATTCTCCAAAGCAGGACTTTTCAGCTCTTGCGAGATGTGAAGATACTTCTTTAAGTAAGGTTTATGCAGAACAGATAAATATTCGTAAGTTATACTATGAGAGCAACGAATTTTTCCGACAAAAAAAAGTTGCTAAGTATTATTTTAACAAGAAGCATGAGTGCTGGTGACAACAAAAATCCTAGTCGAAGACGAAGATTTTTGCATCTGCATTTTGTTGAAAAAATATTGATTCAGATAAATTGGTACATCCCTTGAAAATATTCCTTTGGCTAAAGATTTAGACAAAATCAAGTATCGATATCTTAATACTTGAATTGAAACACAAATATGTATATCCCAATATTATTTTTGCGCCCTCCCTAAAGACAATCTGCTTGCTAGGTATACAAATCTGAAAACTTCTCACTTTTTAGGTGTTGGTTTCTTCAAGATAGGAATAAACGTTGAAAGTAGCAATTCGCTTGGGGACACACCAGTATCACATATATATATATATATATATATATATATATATTATTTATTCGAATTGTTGTTGCCTGTGATCTATTTTTAATCTTTTGATAATTATTAGCAATAACAGGCTGGTTGAATCTTAAAAAACTCAATTTTATCAAAAAGTTGACACCTCACCACGACATTCGAAATTGAAATTTCTTTGACATTTATTGATTTGAAAAAAATTGAATAAACAGGGCTGCTTTGTATATGCTATTCAGTCTAATATTAATATTCAAAATTGTAATTATTAGATGGTAAGGGAAACCAAAGAAACTTTTACCTACGTAATGTTTGAAAATAATAATAATAGGGTACTATTTATCTAACAACATAGAAATTAGTTATGGGAAAACATTAAAGAAGTGGAGTAGAATTATCGGTATAGTACGCTTATATGGAAGCAGCCGTTGACACGTGTTTCGGACTCTTTGGTCCTCATCAGAACGGCGTAGCTAAGTATTGGATTGAAAATTTGGAGATGAAAATAGTTTAATAAATAAAATTTCGAATGTCGTGGTGAGGCGTCAACTTTTTGATAAAATTGAGTTTTTTAAGATTCAACCAGCCTGTTATTGCTAATAATTATCAAAAGATTATATATATATATATATATATATATATATATATATATATATATATATATATATATATATATATATATATATATATATATATATGTATATATATAATAATTCTTTATTAAGTTCCTAGTAAAAGGAAAAATGAACACAACTCATCAAAATAAATGTGATATACTAGTACTACAAAATAAGACAACACAATTCATGCAAAATGGCTACCTGCAAAGTATTCCGCTATACTATAATAAGATTTTTCAATCAATATGCGTTTAATGGTTTTTTTGAATTTTAACTCGTTCAATCTTTTGATTTCATCTGGTAAGTTATTGAAAATTTTAAAGCCCTTATAAGATAGGGAGAGTTTAAATTTCTTTGGCCTATGTTGAGGTAGACACAAAGTTATTTGTTATTTATATATATATATATATATATATATATATATATATATATATATATATATATATCTATATATATATATATATATATATATATATATATATATATATATATATATACAATGAAATGAAAAAAAACGATCCTGTATGTAAAATTGCTATAAATCTAAAAGTTGACAGTAGGAAATAGCTGAGCATACTATTATATTTAAATTCATAAGACCCGGCAGAGCTCATAGTTATTCTGTTTTCATATTGTGTCCCTTATTGTTTCTATTCAAGACTACCGACTCCTACATACAGAAAATTTGAGTTATCGGATATAAAATTACACTTATTATTATTTAGTGACAGAAAATATGAACTACAATGTTTTTTTTGGAACTAACTTCATTCATTGAAACATTTTATACATTTTTCGCAAGTGAAAACACCAAATGCGATATTTATATTTTCCATGTATTCATATCCCCACTACATTCTGCAGTATTTTTTCACTATAAATTCAGTTTAATTTTGTTGATAAACAAATAGGATTTTCAGCGCGAATCATATCTTAATAAAAGCAACGAGCCTCGAAATTAATGAAGGTTATTATTCTTAACGGTGGTCCATGAATATTCAGAGCATTGCAGTATTTCTAAGGCACTAATTGCAACGGCAACTTTGTCTAATAATAAACATGTTTTAAGTGATCGGAAAGAATAGAATGCTATCGAATTAGTTCAAGATATTATCATTCATTAAATTTGCTCCAAATTGAATGCGCGGGTATGGTTTTATAACTAATGAGTGAAGTCTGAAGCTACTTTTCTTTCTTTTCCGAAAATTATATTTGAAACAAATTTCAAATCGAATTCTAAACGCTCGATAAAAGACTTTTGAAATTTAATTCACCTAGTTTTGAATTTGTTGAAAAAGACTTCAATTAGAGGAAATAGCATTCTACTGTTTGTATTAATTGTATAGTAAAAATGCTTCCAAAACCTTAAATATATTTTCAGGCCAGTGTATCTAGGTATACATAAAATATAGTTAATTTTTCTTAACCTATTCATTTTTTATTTATTTTGTTTGGGGTTGTGTTGCTCTGCGACCTTATGGTCTATTGTACCCCCTATCAGTGCTGTTTTCTGTACTACGCCATCAACCTACAGCTCGCCTTCTAGTTCAAGAGTATTAATAAACTCCAAGTTTCTTGACCAAAGCATTTTTTTTTTGGCTTGCAATGGCAAGGCATTCTGTAGCCAGGTGAATAGGAGTCTCCTCCTCCTCCTCCTCACAGAATCTAGACTCGTCAGTTTCTGATGAACCTATTCTCATCAGATGCTTCCTGAGGCGACAGTGTCCTGTAAGGAAGCCAGTGAGGAGGTGTAGTTTATTCTTACTGAGATCCAGATATCCTTCTGATCGTGCAGTTTTAAAGTTCCGGAGAATCTTCTTGTAGTGATCCATCCCTCGAAGATTCCACCAAAGTGTTACTCTTTCTTAACCTAACAAAGTATATTTTACGACTAATACTCAATATTTAGGTGCTGGTTTCTTCATGATAGGGATAAACGTTGAAAGTAGTCATTCGCTCGGGGACACGCCAGCATCATATTTATATATATATATATATATATATATATATATATATATATATATATATATATATATATATATATATATATATAGATGAAAAACTTGGTTCTCGGGATGAACCGCGTAAAAGATTCGAAATGCATC
>JARQZK010000939.1:7500-45000 GCA_030704885.1 Cynegetis impunctata | reverse complement strand
AAACATTTGTTACGGGATTTCAAGAAAAATAGATGATCTAGACATTTTGATTTAGCTTCAAAAAAAAAATATATATATATATATATATATATATATATATATATATATATATATATATACTAGCTGACCCGGCAAACGTTGTTTTCATCTATCTATCTTTCTATACATTCATCTATCTGCCTATGTATATTTACCTATCTAACTAACTATCTATCTTTCTATCTATCTATCTGACCCGGCAAACGTTGCTCTGCCATGTAAATTATTTTTATCTATCTATCTTTGTTTCTATTCATCTATGGAAATTGTTATTATTAACCATTGTTTTAATATGTTTAATAATTCACACCATGTATCGGCCCAATCAATCCAAAATTAGTTATCTATATTTCTATCATTTTACCTATCTATCTGTCATTCTAACTGACCCGGCAAACGTTCTGCCATATAAATTATTTTCATCTATCTATCTATTAATCTATCTGCCGATGTATCTCTATCTATCTATCATTATATCTATCTATCGATCTATCTTACTCGGCAATTCAAATTATTAAAATGACTATTAACATATATGGGTTGTTGATAGAAGGGTAAAAATTTAGAGTTGTATGTATTTTTTAATGCAACATCATAAAAAAATAAAAATAAAAATTTTTTTGAAATTGTCTTATCACTATGAAAAAAAGATAACGACCTATTCTCAGAACGACTATTGTTATTTTCGATTGCTATCTTGCACCCTATTGCGGAACTGTGGATAAAATTTGAAAAAATTAAAATCGCGATGGAAAAATAGGGGTTGATCTTAAAAGGGTAAAAAATTGAGAGTAATATGAAATTTTTATTTTAAAGTCATGACAAAATAAAAATAAAAATCTTGACAAAAAAATTGAAGTTTATAATTAACAAATAAAAAAGAGGGAGTGATCGTAGAGGAGTGAAAATTTAGGGTTGTATGTATTTTTGGATGAAAAAAATAGAACAGAAAATGTTTTTTTAAAAATACAAAAAATATTAAGGTTTGGACCACCCTCAACTTCAGTGGAATGAAAAATGAATGTTGTACGATTCTCAGACCTAACCGATATCTACACAAAATTTCATGAGAATCGATCTAGCCATTTCGGAGGAGTTTCACAAATAAAGAATAGGAGTTCATCGTAAAGGGGTGAAAATTTAGAATTGTATGTATTTTTGAATGCTGTATCATAAAAAAAATTGAACAGAAAATTTTGTCTGAAAAATAAAAAAATTAAATCAAGGGGTGGATCACCCTTAACATTTAGGGAGATAAAAAACAAATGTTGGCCGGTTCTCAGACATACCCGATATGCACACAAAATTTCATTAGAATCGGTCGAACCATTTCGGAGGAGTTTAACTTCTAACACCGTGACACTAGAATTTTATAGATTAGATATATATATATATATATATATATATATATATATATATATATATATATATATATATATATATATATATATATATATATATATATAACAATGGTGACCCGATAGAATTAGATTATATAATTTTATCACAACGATTTCTCTGAAATTGAGAAACACCGACCACATAAAATAAACTAGATCTTCTGATAATTGGTTCTGCTTCAAAGAATCAGAAAATAATTTTTATGAGGTATTTTATATAAGCTAAACCGTAGTTCGACTCAATTTTAAAATATTGTTTTTATTATTTAAGTAATCTTTTAAATACTATAGCAATATTTCATTTCACAATGAAAAACGAAAGGTACTTTGAAAACAACATAAGGTATATTGAATATCTTTTTCCTATTGATATTTTAGTAGTAATCCAATAATTTTTACACTCGTGAATATAATATTTGAAATTTTACCGACCGCATTGTTCATCTAGAAGCAATGTTTGACTTCAATATCAAACGGGTTGAATGAGATAGTTCAAACGAGTATGATCTGAATTTACGAATAGAAAAAACGAGTATGTTTTATCACTCATGTCGTATTTTCCCCTCATGTTTTTACTAACAAATTCTCATCCCCTAAATTAATTTAGAGAAGATGAAAAGATGCTCGAAACTTGAAAGCCTATCAAAACGAATGAAATTTCTAAGTTGTAATTTCGGCGGCGAAATGAAAATTTTGAAATCACCAAATACAACCTTCCTAATATCAACCGAATCCACCTACAGATTTCCAGCTGTCTGACTAAGTTTGCACTAGCTGTAGAAAATTCCAAACACTCTTGAAATTTCTACATAATTGCTGCGGTGAAAGAAGTCATAAACCTCTCTGTTGCTCGTTACTGACATCCACTCAATCCACGTACCAAATGTCAACCCTAACTCAATCAGCAGAAGCTGTAGATGCCCGAAAAACACCGAAAATTCAACATTGAGATCTGTATATAAAGATGGCGACGGTTAAGGAAGATGGTGATGAAATCACTACCGTGCACATTACTAACGTTAGCTCAATATGCGTAAAAACATCTAACTCAATCTGATTGAATCTTCGTAAATCACGAAATAGTATATGGAATGACATGCATTTCCTACGAGTATGACGTTTGCACAGTTCGCAGTTCCAAATCATACGAGTAGGAAATGTTCATACCGTGCGAGTCTTACACTATTAGTCCAAGAGCCTGCGACGATCAGACCTTCGTTATTTCATAAAACCTGAAACTTTCTCTGAGTATTTGCCTAGTATAGGTTAAAACAATCCCCGACTATGAAGTTCGGATAACGGTTGCTTTGATGGTAACAGGTAGCAAAGTTGTAAAAAATTGCACCTTAGTTTCGTTAAAGTATAAAGCTAAGTTTTTATATATTTCATTTGGACTAATATCAGAAGTCACGTCTTCCATTGTCAGACACTTAGTATGGTTGCAACCCCCTGTCAGACACCCTTAAATTACATTGAATTGTAATTAAACTTACGTTATATTATGAAGACTGAATTTTTCGTATGTTACTTAAGGAACTGCCAAAAGATGTTTTCCCAGTGGTCAGACAGTTTCGATGGTTGTTACATCTTGTCAGACACATTGAAGGTCTACCGTAGGTGCGTGAGCGAAGTATATACATGCAAGCGGGCGCGAGTGAAATAGTGCGTTCGGTCTATTGCGATCTGTCACTGCGCATGTTACATTTACTCAGTATTATATGTTTTTTGGATTTATGGAAAAATTTCATAATACCTATAGAGTTATTTCTTATTAATGATATACAATTTCATTAAGGATTAAATATTCAGAAAATAGATAGTTTAGTAAAATTTTCATGCCAGAAAAGAAATAAATCAAAATTCTAATGAAGTAATCAATAAAATTTTCGAGTATCACGTTTTTTTTTAAATTCAATTGTAGGTTGTAGTTTCATTGGTTTAGAAATAAAAGTTGATACTGATATTGTTGAATATTCTGTTGGTAAATACTGTAAATGAGAACTTCCTGAAGAAGTTGAAGGTTGCATTTCTATTGATTGATAAATTGAAGTTGATTTTGATGTTGATGATTCTGTTGCAGACTGTAAATCAGTTGGGTCTATGGTCAACTCAGGTATCAATGACGTGGCTGGAGAAAAGTTGTCTCCAGGTACGGAGTTTGATTTTTTCCTCAGTATTAGGTCCAGAACTAAAATAAAATATCTGTCCGGAATAATAAGAATAAGAATAAGAAATTTATTGATCCAAATGGCTGTTATACAACGTGTTATGTATAATACAGATAGGATAAGTCAAAAGATTATACAAGCAAAAAAAACAGGATAGAATAACAAAGCAAAAAAAAACATACAAAACAAAAAAATACTTCACGGGATCAGAAACCTATGATAATGCTACATTTATCACAAAACTCATCAATTGAATAAAAAGAATACCGTATTAGGAAGTGCTTAATTTTCCGCTTAAAAATAGAGATAGTTCTGGCCTGCTTGATCTCTATAGGCAAATTATTAAAATATTTTGGCCCAGCATAACTAAGACACTTTCTGTAATAAAAGTGATTAAAGTGTGGTATTTTAAAATCATCTCTTTTTCGAGTATTATATTGATGATTTTCACCATTCAATATAAAAATATCTCTATTTACATAAACGTAACACAACAATTTATAAAGATATATACCAACAACAGTTAAAATATTATTATCACAGAATGTTTTCCTGCACGAGTCTCTGGGTTTTAAGCCAAAAATCATCCTGACTATTCTTTTCTGAAAAACAAAAACTCTTTTAAAATCTTGAGCCTGACCCCATGTTAAAACATGGAATGATAATGCTGGGTAGACTAGACCATAGTAAGTCGCCATAAGTGCATTCATTGAGAAATTATTTTTCAGGTTCAAGTTTGCAAAATAATTACGATTAAGCTTTAAACAAACCTCATTTATATGGCCATTCCAGTCAAAATTCTCATTTAAATAGAGACCAAGAAATTTGACATTATTTGGTTTTGATATTTTCTGGCCATCATAGACAATATCCTCTAGTGCAGGTGTTTTAAATTTTGGATAAAATTCGACAAGAACAGTTTTAGTTATATTTATAATAAGATTATTTTTATCACACCATAAACCAAAATCATTCAAGATATGCCTCAGTTTTGTCCTAAGAATATCAGGATTTTTGTCACTTACTATGATGCTAGTATCATCAGCGTACATAAAAATATTGCCAAACTTAATGTATTCAGGTAAAACATTGATATAAAGAAGAAAGATCAGTGGTCCAAGTACACTTCTCTGTGGTGTTCCCAATTGTAAGTTATGGATGTCAGAACAAGCATCGTTATTTCTTACAATAAACTTTCTATTTTCTAGAAATGATACTATCCATTTATTTAGGGGACCCCTCAATCCGAGCGCATATATTTTATTACCAACAAAAGCTGGGTCCAGTACATCAAATGCGCGGGAGAGGTCAAAAAATATTCCGGCAGTGAATTCGTTATTATCAGTTGAGTTATAAATACATTGTATAAACTCAGAGCTCGCGGTCTCCGTAGAGAAGTCTTCCCTAAAGCCATGTTGGCATGTTGTTATTAAACTATTTTTATTTAAAAAATCAAACACCTGTGTAGATATAACTTTTTCAAAAATCTTGGATATACAACTAAGTAATGAAATCGGCCGGTAGTTATCAATTAATTTGGGATCTCGTTTTTTAAGTACTGGTAACACTAATGCAACCTTTAAGCGATCTGGTAAAATACCAGAAATTACTGATTTATTTAAAATTTTTGCCAGTATAGGTGACGATATATCACTACATTTTTTAAACAATGAAATGGGAATCTCATCGTATCCAGTGGATCTTTTGTTTTTCAAATTGGATTTAACTTTTTTTATGTCAGTATCATCAACTGGCAAGAACGCCATTGAATTATTATTTGTTGATGACGTTGTACATGATTTAGACAGACCAGCATAAAAATGTGAATTTAGTTGTTGGGTAACTACATTTCCAAAATATAGTGCGAACGATTCGGCTACCGACCGATTATCAGAGATGACGTTTCCATTATTGATCACTAATTTAATTTTCTGCGTATTCTTTTTACCAGAGGGGTTTAACTTTTTATTTACTAAGTTCCAGATAGTTTTCGGTTTATTTTGGGAGCTTCGAATTATACTGTCATTAAACAATTGTTTTTCCATTTTTATGGTATTCTGGAGTACTTTCTTTTTTTCTCTATAAATATTGTTAAGTAGTTCAGAATTGACACGTTTGCGCAACCAATTCAAATCTCTTAATTTTTCCGACATTTGTTTCAAATCAGAACTTGGTTCTTTATTGGCAATACTTTATCGCATTCCCTGTGATAGCCACCGTCTGTATATTCATCAGGCAAAATAATGTCTTTATATTTGAGGATATGTTTTTATTCTAACATTCAAAACATATTGATATTTTTTCAATGATTGTTCAGAAAACAATATCATTTTGCCATCACTTTTTCCACACACAACACAAATTAATTCGTCTCCCATGATAACAATTTATTAAAACTGAATCAGATCTTTTCAATAACTACACAAATAAGAAAAAACTACATATGATGCGCAGTGACAGATCGCAATAGACCGAACGCACTATTTCACTCGCGCCCGCTTGCATGTATATACTTCGCTCTCGCACCTACGGTAGACCTTCAATGTGTCTGACAAGATGTAACAACCATCGAAACTGTCTGACCACTGGGAAAACATCTTTTGGTAGTTCCTTAAGTAACATACGAAAAATTCAGCCTTTATAATATAACGTAAGTTTAATTACAATTCAATATAATTTAAGGGTGTCTGACAGGGCGTTTCAACCATACTAAGTGTCTGACAATGGATGACGTGACTTCTGATAATAGTCCAAATGAAATATATAAAAACTGAGCATTATATTTTAACGAAACTAAGGTGTAATTTTTTAAAACTTTGCTACCTGTTACCATCCAAAGCAACCGTTATCGAAACTTCATAGTCGGGGATTGGTTTTACCTATATTAGGTTAATACTCAGAGAAAGTTTCAGGTTTTATAAAATAACGAAGGTCTGATCGTCGCTGGCTCTTACTCTATATACTTTTTCTACGAATGTAACTCTTACATGAAATGGGATTATTAATATTATTATTTTCAAGATGTCAAAAAATGTCGATCTGATGTTCCACAAAAAAAAACACATGGCGACGGTTAACGCCACCTTTGTAAAAATATACCCGTGCACATTGGGAATTCTGTAGTTGAATCACCATGGTGATTGAAGCACAATAAAAATGTTCCATATAAAACTATGGTCCGAAATTACAATTAAGCTCTCTAGAAACCATTTTAATGGCGAAACATGCAGAAGATAATTTTTTTGTTAATATGTCTATATGAGTAGACCATTTGAGCCACTCAAAATAGAGACCTAAAAACTTCGCTGAGTTCACTGTTTGAATTGTGTTATTGTTAAGGATAACAGGTTGTAGGATTTTTCTGTGAGACATTACTACAGTTTCATCTGTGTTGAAACAAAGCCCATTTGAATCAGACCATGCCCTTATAGCCATCAAATCATTACTTATGATTGATTGCAAGGCTTGCTTATCAGAGTTACTCCAAGTTGCACTGATTTCATCAGCAAACAAAGTAATTTTACCACTTATTTTTTAGTGCACAATATCGTTGATGAAAAGAAGAAAGAAAATTGGACCTAAAACCGAGCTTTGATAGATTTATTGAATTCTTACCATTTGCTCGTACTATTTGTTGCCTGTTGGTTAGGTAGATCTAAACCATTCTAAAGGAGACCCACCTATGCTATAAAACTGAAGTTTTCGTACTAAAATTGCATGGTTAAAATAATCATAGGGCTTTGCGAAGTCACAGAAAATTGAAGTTGTGAAAAGTTTGTCTTTGAATGGTGTATATACTTCATTAAGAACCGAAAACATTGTGTCAGTAGTACATTTTTTGGCGCTGTAAGAATATTATGATCGAGAAAGGAAGGTTAAGAGACGATAAGGTAGGCAATAAAGCAATAGGTCTATAGTTACAAGTTTCAGTTTTTTCGCCACCCTTGTGGAGTGCGAAAATTATGGCTGTTTTCAGACAAATGGGAAATAAACCAACTTCAAAGGATTCATTCATCAACGAGACTAAATTTTACATTTAAAGAAAAAAACTTATGTTGAAATGTTGTGGAATTATTTGGGAAGATTGAAAATGAAACATTTTTATAGAGATATGTGACGTTTTTCCCTTGGGAAATATTACCTACTGTGTTATAACATATGTTAACTAAGGTGATATTGCTCAATATTGTTTCAATCACAAGAAAACATGATATTACAAATGCAATACCACAGTATTGATAAAACAAACAAACGAAATACCTCTCAATATGATGAATTGGAAAATTATAGATAATTCTATAATGAAAGACACTACTTCATGTAACTGCAATTAACTAGAGAAAACATATATTTTTCACAGTTAATAATTTACTGAACTACGATATTTGTTTTACGACTGACCTCTTCAATATAACACATAATTATACTCTAAAAAAACGCTGATGTTATACGTATCCTATATCCTACATTATAACAGGAAAACGGAAATCGTATTTCCGAGTTTTTAATATGTGAATAATCACTTAAAAGTCCTAATTTCAATTAACTTTTATAACTATTATTATTCATTTTATTCTGTCAGAGTATCTACAATATTTATGAGAGAAAATAATTACACAAGAACGATCAAAACTGGAAAAACTTACTTACTTTGATTATAAGAATATACATGTATTATATACTCAAATTGATTATTAAATACTTGTTATTTCAATTGTATCGTCTCGAAAGTATGTTATTGACAATCTCTCAATCTGGAATAATTATTTAATCTTTTAGGAATGCCATTAATAAATATAATTAAAGATTTACTGAATGAGAATATTTTTCTGGTCTTGTGCAGTTAAATAAATGTAGGTCAGTGAATAACATTTTCTATTTTGATGATTATACTTGCCACCTATATTTAGTGAAACTGTAGGATGCAGCTTCCTCATTCCATGGATAATCTGATAACTATTTAAATGAGCATTTGATTGATGTGTTTCGAGGAAGACATTCTACGGAAATATTTATTCATAATCACATTTAGTACCTAATTAATTCATTTAAAATTTTAGAATACTGTTCTGATGAAAATAATTATAATTTTATTTTTCAATCTTCTGCAACTAAAGCTACTCCTGAAATTATATCGCAGAGCTTCTCAAGTTTCAATTCAATTGAGTTTTTGCAAATGATTAATTTAATTATTTTAAGATCTTCTTCTTAGGGATTAAATGGCAAAAAATTTGTCTGATTCATTAAACTTCTAAAAAGTGAATAAATAGAAAATTCTCTGTGAGACAGATTTTCTCAAGAATATTAAATAACATTCACAATTATTACATTAAATGCTAACCTCTTAGCAAAAGGCGAAAGATAGTCGAAAGCTCATGAAATGCCGTCTCTTACCCTTCCTTCTCAAACATAATATTCTTACAGCACAACAGTATGGCTTCTTACCCACAAAATGCACTAATGACGCAATGTTTTCGGTTCTCAATGAAGTATATACATCACTCAATGACAAACTGTTCACAACTTCAGTTTTTTGTGACTTCGCAAAGGCCTTTGATTGGGTTAACCATGCAATTTTAGTACGAAAACTTCAGTTTTATGGCATACGTGGGTCTCCTTTAGAATGGTTTAAATCTTACCTAACTAACAGGCAACAAATAGTACGAGCAAATGGTAATAATTCAATAAATCTACCAATAGACAGTGGGGTACCTCAGGGCTCGGTTTTAGGACCAATTCTCTTTCTTCTTTTCATCAACGATATTGTGGACTTGAAAATAAGTGGTAGAATTACTTTGTTTGCTGATTACACCAGTGTAACTTGGAGTAACTCTGATATACAAGCCTTACAGTCAATCATAACTAATGATTTGATGGCTATTAAGGCCTGGTCTGATTCAAATGGACTTTGTTTCAACACAGATGAAACTGTAGTAATGTCTTACAGAGGAACCCTACAACCTGTTACCCTAAACAATAAAACAATTCAAACAGTGAACTCAGTGAAGTTTTTAGGTCTTTATATTGATGAGTCGCTCAAATGGTCTACTCATATAGACATATTAACAAAAAAATTATCTTCTGCATGTTTCGCCATTAAAACGGTTTCTAGAGAGCTTTCAATTTCTGCTGCGTTGTCGACATACTTTTCTTTATTCGAATCACACCTTCGTTATGGTTTGCCATATTGGGGTTCATGCAGCCTCTTCCACTTTGAGTCTGTTTTCAGATTGCAACAGAGAGCAGTTCGTTATATTTTTGATCTGAGCAGAAGGACACATTGCGAATTCTACTTTGAGAAATTCAAAATTCTAACTCTTCCTTCACTATTCATATTCGAATCCGTCTGTTTGGTTCGCAAATACATTCATAACTTTTCAGAAAGACCAAATCATAGATTTCCCACAAGAAATTCAGATACCGATATTTATTTAATAACGCCCACCTCCGTCTCAACAAAAAACTTCTTTACCTACAATGCCGGAAAGTTATACAATCATCTACCATTGGAGCTAAAATCCTTGAGTACGTACAAAAAGTTCCGAAGTTCAACTAAGGCTTTTCTTTTGGAGAGACCATTTTACTCAGTGGCAGAATTGTATTCTGTAACTGAATTTCACAATGTAACATAGACCCTTGAGATCCACATTTAGTAGCAACATATATTAATGTTTTGTTTTTTTTTTTGTGATATACAAAATTTTATATCTGTATAATAAGTTTAGTTGACAAATATGTTGATTCCTAACATATGTTTATACATAATTGACTGATAAATGTTTTTCTATTTTGTTTTTCTATTTTGTTCTTCTATTTAATAGATTCTTGTTTTGTTCAACGATTGAAAGTGTGTCTTGTTTAATTAGTTATCATTGTTAAATTTTATTTTCAATTTTTTGTATGTGCTTTGTCGACAAAATTTTGTAATTTTATAGGACAATAAAGCTGTTTCTCTCTCTCTCTCTCTTTATGAAAAAACTAGAAACGATTTTAGATTTCAGTCCATCTCTACCTATTATAATGAATTAAGTGATCCTTTTAACTGATCAGTGATAACGTATTGGAAGTTATGTTAGTTTTCAGATTTCACTTAACATATTTGAGAAATGAAACTCTGAGTTTAATGATTTTCACATATAATAAAACAACAACAGTTGCACAACGCGTTTCGCTGACATTACATCTTCTTCAGGTGCAAAATTCAACGGCTAATATCGGTACTAGAGCATGGGAGATTAGCTGTTTGTTTACATTGGTTGTAATGGTATTTACGTTCATTTCGTTTTGAGTTCTCGAACGTTCATCGTCGTAATTTGTATTTTTTTGGACTTTGTATTTTCCTGTGATATATTGTGTTTGGATTGAGGACAATTTTATCTCTGTTCAACAGTAACCTACCTACATCAAGTTGAAATTTACACTGAGTTTTTATCATTGAACATGAAAATCAATAATAGAATAAAGTACAGGACGAATAAATTAATTGGTTGAAGGAATTATGTATACCTCATGAAAAGGCTGTATGATAGAACACCTATTCATTTAAAAAATAAAAAAACTTTCAAAAGTTTCAATAAAACATCTCTGACATGTCTACTTTCATTACGAACTGAAGAATTTTAGAGTATAATGGACAAAACTAATTACTTACCAGCTAAACTGAAAGAAACAACATGAAATAAGAAGAATTAATATGAATACTCTGCTTGAATGGTTTGAACGTAATAAGTTATTATATTTTTTGAATTTTCCTGACGTATAACAGCTCTCCTAAAAGTACGGTGGACTTATGAGAGTCTGGTTTTTTTGACAGAATCTCTGTTTTCCTGATTATATAATTGAATATTTTAGTTTTTACCTAGCTATAGAGTCCAGATTTATTTCATATTTTTGATGTTATGATAAACTGTTATTTTGATTGTGCAAATAAACATCATTTGTTATTATTATTTTAATAGTATCTCTGGTTGTTACATGAAAGAAATTACAATAATCTAGAATCTCTGGATGATGGCCCAGGTTCAGATTCCGATAAAAGTGGAAGATTTTTCGTTGGAATAGCATTGGACTTCAAAAACTCAACGTTTTCGTTTAGCTGAAAATTGCACATCATTAGTTGGTATAATTCTATATGGAAAAATCCACAAACTTACTGCAGGGAAAATAATTATTCTCAAATAGTTGATGGAATCCGTCGTTACTACGTGATAATTTAACATGATTAACAAAACTAAATTTGATTTTACTACGTTTATTATCACAAAATATTTTAAAAAATATAAGTTCTTAACTCAATCTGCCCGATGATGGTCTAGTGACCGAAATTGCAATCGCAGTGTTATATTTTTCAAAATATTTTGTGATAATGAACGTAGTAAAATCAAATTTAGTTTTGTTAATCATAATTATTCTCAGTAAACTGTAAAGAACAACTCTCTTATGTTCAGACATTTTTTTTCAATCTTCAAGTTATGAATCCACACCTTTCTTCTGTCCATCATTTCCTTGTTTCCCAACTTTGTTTGGAATGCAACTTTGAATTGTCCAGCTTTCGGAAAGGTATGTAAGCTATATTCGGTTTTTTTTTGCCCAATATGAACAATAGAATACACAAAAATAGTGATTCATCTCTTGTGAACGTTTGTAAACGATCCAAAATACAATTAAAACTCAACAACTTCTCATATAAAATACACGTAAACAGATGTTAACAAAGCAATCTATCTCCCATGCTCTAGTTATATTCGACACCAGTAGAGGGCGTATCGCTTATTATGTTTTCCCTATTGATTTCTAAAGTTTCCATAAGATTCAATTTTGATCCTTTTGTTCCGAGATGTAGAATTTCAAAATTTTAATTGGTTATGTATCATGAATTATGCAACTATCAAATATTTCTGGAGATGTTCTCAAACTGTTTGACTTAGAAGAAATAAAACTGCTGACCAACCTCTTCAAGAAAATCTACTCAAGCGGTCAAATACCGAATGATTGGCTGCTGTCAACATTCATCCCAATTCCCAAAAAGAAGAATGCGACTCATTGCTCCGACCACATAATAATCAGCTTGATGAGCCACGCCCTAAAAGCCTTCCTTAACATCATACAAGCACGAGTATATTATAGAAATTTGGACGAAGGCGTTAGCGACACTCAATTCGGCTTCAGAAGAGGACTCGGCACCAGAGAGGCCTTATTCTCCATTCAAGTCCTGGTTCAACGAGCTCCTGACATCAACGCGGACGTCTACGCATGCTTCATAGACTTCGAGAAAGCCTTTGACAAATTCCAGCATAGTAAATTCATCTCGATTCTACATCGATCTGGAATCGACGACAGAGATGTGGAGATAATATCAAAGCTATACCTACAACAAAAGGCTAATGTACGAGTCGAGAACTAGACATCGGAAGAGTTCAAGAAAGGGAGTACGTCAGGGTTGTACAATGTCACCCCTCTTATTCAATGTGTACTCAGAACATCTGTTTCAAGAAGCACTGGACAACATAGAAGATGGAATAATTATAAACGGAGAAATAATAAACAACTTAAGATATGCGGATGACACCGTTCTTATTACTGACACTGCAGAGGGACTTCAGAGAGTTATAGATCGTGTAGCCTTTGCCTGCAACAGATATGGTATGAATATAAACTGCAAGAAAACGCAAGCGCTAATTGTAAGTAAAAACGACGTCGGCAACCTACAGTTTACTGCCAACAATGTAGCGCTTACTGTGACCGAGACAATCACATACCTGGGCTGCACTTTGAACAAGGACTGGGACCACTCTCGAGAAATAAGATGCCGAATTGAAAAAGCAAGAGGTACATTTAATAAGATGCACAAAATACTCTGCAACCTGTCCCTCAACCTCCAGACTCGAATCAGGGTTTTGAGATGTTATGTACTCTCTATCCTCCAATATGGAGCAGAAGCGTGGACCCATACCGATGCTTCATGTAAACGCATAGATGCATTCGAAATGTGGTGCTACCGCCGTATGCTCAGAGTCCCATGGATACACCACGTATCAAACGAAACCATCTTGCAACGTATCGGTGCAGAATTGGAATATATCACTATTTTCAAACGCAGAGAACTGGAGTACTTTGGGCATATAATGAGAAATGAATAGTATCACCTGCTTCAAATTATCCTTCAAGGAAAAATAGAGGGCAAAAGATCAGCAGGACGCAGACAAACATCATGGCTACGTAATTTGCGGACATGGACTGGAATGACATCAGCAGGTCTATTCAGAGCGGCAGTGAACAAAGTGATGTGGTCCTATGTGATAGCCAACATCCACAGAGGATAGGCACTTTAAGAAGAAGAAGAATTTCCTGGAATTCGGTCAGTTTTTGAATTTAGTTCATGAAATTTTCGGAAAATTGTGATTTTATTTCAGCAACGTAAAGATAAAACAGAATCTGTTTTTATCAATAAACGGTTTTATACTTTATTCGAAAAGAGAAGTTAAACTTATTGCATCTCGACGACCCATTCAAAGAAAACCTTATCCATTCGATTTATCAATTGTTCTTTAAAAATTAAATTTTTTCAACACGAATACTTCAAGGGAAGAAAAAGTTCTCAAGTTTTTAAATCTATTTTATACCTCCCACATCTAATATACGTATATGCATATATAAATATATATGTATATATATATATATATATATATATATATATATATATATATATATATATATATATATATATATATATATATATATATATATATATATATATATATATATATATATATATATATATATATATATATATATATATATATATATATATATATATATATATATATATATATATATATATATATATATATATATATATATATATATATATATATATATATATATATATATATATAAATATATATATATATTTATATAATTATATAAATATATATATATATATATATATAAATATATATATATTTATATAATTATATACATATATATATATATATATATAATATATATATACAGGGTGATTCATTAATACGTGTAAATATTTTAATGGGAAAATTTTGAGCTCAAATTATGAAGATCTAACCCAATTTGCTCATACAAAATATTTCTCCTCACTGATTTACAGGGTGTTTTATTTAGATCATTAAAAATGAATTTTGTTCATTACTTGAATGCTGCTCTATATTTCTTTATGATATTTGGCAGTAAGTTAAAGTATTCTGGGACACATCAAATAATAGTTAAAAAGACTTTCTCGCTATCACCAGTGGCGTACGGCAGGGGCACGGGAAGAGTTCTTGTTTCCTAAATTCTACGCCACTGGCAGAATTGTCATTTTAGTATAATTTTTCGATTCTCCAATATTTTCTCTGTAAATAAGGCACTCCTGTTTTGTAACGCTAGAGCCACTATTTTTCGAGATATTTAACGTTGAACATATGGCTGCCCAATTCTTTTAATTTTTATGTACGAGTCTGTCGGTGTTTTTTTGTCATACGATTGCATGTATTACGTAAAATACACATTATTAGGTATTTCTTTCAATTTATAATAATATTAACGAACAATTTAAAACAGAACAACTACAAAAATATCCCAAACGATAAAAACTTGCCAGGAACTATGGCAGCAAATTATAAATTCCGCTAATTTTATTGCGAATCAGCCAAACATATTTTTAAAGTTAGAAGATCGTTTAGCGAAAGAATGGATAATCTCATTGAGGTTAACGGAGATCACATTGAACATTTGTTGTTAATTGTTTTCAAGTTTTGCTCATAAATTTGATATTCTCCAAAAAATTGTAAAGAACATCTTGATAATTAAGTATTTATTTTGAATTTCTTATGAAACGCTGGATATTTTTGTAGTTGTTCTGTTTTAAATTGTTTGTTAATATTACTATAAATTGAAACAAAATACCTAATAATGATTATTTCAAGTAATACATCCAATCGTATGACAAAAAACACCGACATGACTCTTCATTAAAAATCAAAAGAATTGTGCAGCCATATGTTCAACGTTAAATATCTCGAAAAATAGTGGCTCTAGCGTTACAAAACAGGAGTACCTTATTTACAGAGAAAATATTGGAGATTCGAAAAATTATACTAAAATGACAATTCTGCCAGTGGCGTAGAATTTAGGAAACAAGAACTCTTCCCGTGACCCTGTCGTACGCCACTGGTGATAGCTAGAAAGTCTTCTTTACTATAAGTTGATGTGCCCAAAACTACTTTAACTTACTGCCAAATATTATAAAGAAATATGGAGCAGCATTGAAGTAATGAACAAAATTCATTTTTAATAATCTAAATAAAACACCCTGTAAATCAGTAAGGAGAAATATTTTGTAGAAGCAAATTGGGTTAGATCTTCATATTTTGAGCTAAAAATTTTCCTGTTAAAATATTTACACATATTACTGAATCACCCTGTATATATATATATATATATATATATATATATATATATATATATATATATATATATGAATATATGATTTTTTAAACTGGATATGTCACGAAAACCTGCTTTTCTGATGCAGTTCGCTGGGATAAAGTTTTCATCATGTATCACTAGTTTTATTTTTGTAACATTTTTTCGATCGAAAGGTTTATGTATGAGTGAAAAGCCTTACCGAACAAGAATAATTCAAGGGAAGAAAAAGTTCTCAAGTTTTTAAATCTATTTTATACCTCCTATATCTAATATACGTATATGCATATATAAATATATATGTATATATATATATATATATATTTATATATATATATATATATATATATATATTATATATATATATATATATATATATATATATTTATATAATTATATATATATATATATATATATATATATATATATATATATATTTATATATATTATATATATATATATATATATATATATATATATATATATATATATATATATATATATATGAATATATGAATATATGAACATATGAATAGAATTTTTAAACTGGATATGTCACGAAAACCTGCTTTTCTGATGCAGTTCGCTGGGATAAAGTTTTCATCATGTATTACTAGTTTTATTTTTGTAACATTTTTTCGATCGAAAGGTTTATGTATGAGACACACAATGAAACATAGAATAACGCAGAGTTTATGCAAAAATGTGGGTATAGTTCATTTACAAAATTGTTTTCCTTAAAAAAAATAGGAAGCACTCACCTAGTGGGAAGCAGTTCGGTAAAATGTATATCCATAATATGATCAGTTTGCAGAACAACATACTTCGAAAAAATCACTCTCGATCAACATTTGTAAGGTTGGATAATAGTATTTCATACGAAATTTCACATTTCACACAATATTCTGAATATTTCCTCATAATTTCGCCTGCGCATTTCTATAATAAGTCTTCAGCCCAGTTATGACAACACTCTCCAGGTCGTTATGGTTGAATCTGAAAATAATACCAACTAATTACAAATAAATACGGTAATTATGAGAACTATTCGCAGATAAAATTGAATAAATTTTACTTTCTCCTTGACAGTTTCAAGGCGTTTTAAAACGTACCTAACGTAATTCAGGGTTACACAGAAATAAATGTTTCATAAAGTTCAGCGGTATTTCATCAAGTTATTTTTTAAGTACCTAAGTATGTATAGTCTAGTCAACAAGTGCTTTTTTGTTCAACTTTTTTTAGCAGTCTCGAAAAAATATGAGTAAGGTGTCATTCCATTCGGAATAGAATGTAGATATTTTCTGAAAAAAACTACGTTCCGTTCGCGAAAATTGTAAAAGTCACAAACAACTGACTGAAAGAAAAAAAGAGGTGTTTGGTTTTTTGCAAATATCTCAAAAACCGATTGAGATTTTTGATATCTGAAAAAAAGATGCGAAAAGAGAAGAAAATTTCCTGAAAAGACGTTTCAACTAATGGAGCTGCAGGATCAATAATTATAATTTTCTGAGAGGTGTAAAAGTAGGCCGAAAACGGCTAATCTGGCTTGCGCTAAACACGCCCATTTAGGACAGTTTAACAATGAACGTTAAATACGAAAATTAAAGAATAAAAAAATTCAGGCACTAACTGGATAGTTGAATGAAAAATAATACGGTTGCAAAAAAATTTTATCGTGATTTTTCAATTAGTTATACAATAGTTAATTAATAATTTTTTGCTGCTTGAACAAGAACACGGCCAGTGTGATAACTGTTGAACTGTGGATCTGAGATAGTTTTTCTTTCTTGGAGCTAATTTTCAAAGGCTTCTGATAGATCACCGTCAAAGAAATTTGAAAAATTTCATTTTTCAGTGTTTTATTGATAATTTACGTAGTTGCAAAATAAGAGAAAGTAAATGGTCATAATTTTTTCAATTCTCCTATAAACAACGCATTTGTTCATAATAATTTTTCATACAATAAGAGATGAAAAAAAAACTATTTTCATACAGCTTCTGCTGATTGGAAACGGATTTATTGAAATTTTATTTTGCAACTACCTACGTAAATTGTCAATAAAAAACTGAAAAATCAAAATTTTCGAATTTTTCCATTCTGAAGATTTACGAAAATAGCTCCAAGAAAGAAAAAAAATCTCAGATCTATAGTTAAACAGTTATAATACTAACAATTTTCATGTTCAATTTCCCGCGCAATTTTCTTAATTTTTTCTTTCATAAGAACCTTCTTGTGGCAATAAAAAACACAACAAAAAAAGAATTAGTGAAATCGGTCCAGCCGTTCAAGCGTGATGGCGGGACCAAAGGAAATAAGGATTCCTTTATATATATATATATATATATATATATATATATATATATATATATATATATATATATATATATATATAGATGTATATGAATTTGTTACCTGTTTACGTTATATGGGAACAATAAAAGTTTAGCTCAAATCAAATCAAATCAAATATGCTTTATTGTCTTAAAATAATACATTTTATTGACAAAGCGAAAAAAAATAAATAGGAACTAAATAATGTGAAACATAAAAATAAACACACCTCAATCAAAAAATATACAAACTAAACAATGTAATACCTAAAAATAAAAATCACACCACATTTCACTAAAAAAATATATACAAACTTTACAATAAATCTTCCTCAATCGAAGCTGATGCCTGTGCTACTCAATTTGGTCATATCTATCAATCAGTGTTCAGAAAAGTAGTCCTCTATAGAGTAAAAAGGTCTATCAAGAAAATGCGATTTTGTTCGTTTCCGAAAATTAGTCAAGGAAGTTATAGATTTTAATTCCTCTGGAAGGTGATTGTAAATTTTTTTAGCATTGTAAATGATGGACTTTTTTGTTAGTTCAGAGGAAGGAATAGGGAGGTGAACATGATGTCCCGAAGATCTGGTGGAATACCCGTGCTGTGACACGTATTTGGTACGTGCCATGTATTTGGTACGTTAGAGGAACGATATTCCGCGTTCGCTTTATCTATTAATTTACTTTTAATCACAGCAACGCAATACGTCTTTACGATTGCTTCCGTCGCTGAGAATTGTGCGATATATTCTTCGCAAGCACTCAAAAAAGAATTTAACTCGGCTTGTATACCGGAAAATTTCGGTAATAATGCTCCAAATTCACGAGCTAACATTAAATTATGGTTTTCTGCCATATTAATTATTTTATTTGATTTAGTTCGTCGTTGAGAATCTAAATTCAAATTTTCGATTGATTCTATTAGGGAATCAATATTGAAAAATTTTCAATTTTATGAAAAATTTCGTTGGGAAAATATTTATTATATTTTTAACCCTTGACTTAATATAAAATGACCTGCTATAACGGTAAGCTATAGGGAGTCTAGGTTTTGGGTCTGGAAACCGTAGGAAAAACAGGAAGACAATTAACACTCGCAACTTACATTGATTGTTTCTTCCAAGGTGGAGTCGTCGGCGCTACCCTTGCTTTGCACCCTGTTTGAATTCTTGTCTGGTCAGTAGAACTCGGGACTGGTACTACCAAATTCGCAATCACTATGAGATTAAACTGAGCTTGTGTTGTAGTTCGGATTGTGCTCAAGAATTAAAATTCACTTAAACTTTTCTTCTTACTGTTTAAGTTAACGCATTGATTAATCTTCTTACAAGATTCGGAAGATTTATCTTGTTTGTTGAACTTGTTTTATTAGGAAGGGTTTAATGCAACAATCCCATCCTCGTCGCCAATTTTGGTTTTCAACACTAAGAATTACTTTTTAAAAAAAACAATTTATTCAATGTGAAGTTTACAAGACGAAAGTTACTTAATTAATCTTGCGGTTCTATGTTAGTGAGGGCTTATATAGGCAAGCAGCGATGAATCAGCACAAGGTTACTATTGACGTCATTAAAATGGATAAGCTGTACTTTGACTACATAACTATATATATATATATATATATATATATATATATATATATATATATATATATATATATATATATATATATATATAGATGTATATGAATTTGTTACCTTCTACTTCCTCAATCGAAGCTGATGCCTGTGCTATTCAATTTGGTCATATCTATCAATCAGTGTTCAGAAAAGTATTCCTCTATAGAGTAAAAAGGTCTATCAAGAAAATGCGATTTTGTTCGTTTCCGAAAATTAGTCAAGGAAGTTATAGATTTTAATTCCTCTGGAAGGTGATTGTAAATTTTTTTAGCATTGTAAATGATGGACTTTTTTGTTAGTTCAGAGGAAGGAATAGGGAGGTGAAATGATGTCCCGAAGATCTGGTGGAATACCCGTGCTGTGACACCAAGGGTACGGCATGAAAACACTTATGAATCAAGCACACAGATTCAAGCAAATATAAAGAAGGAAGCGTCAAAATTCTATTTTTTCTGAAATAAGGCTCTGACAAATTAATTTAATTAATTATTATAAACGAATAAATATATAAAATTGTACGTTTCGGTGGTACATCCACCTTCTTCAGCACTCTATATATAGATCACTAACAACTTGTAAAACGTATTATCATCAGTAATGCCGATATATCAGACGATAGGGTACATAACCTTAAATGTAACATACATACATATAAAATCAATTAATACAATAATTTTGTCAAGTACATCCACAATAAAATTAAACTTAATTAACTAACATTAACATATTAAAAACAAACCGTCTGTCATATCGTATGTCATGTCATGTGTCTTGTCATTTATTTTCTTCTTTATGTTCGTGTATCTGGTCTTGTCAAGAGTGGAAGGTATGTCTGAATTAGTTGTTTAATGTCTTGTCTGTAATTTATCGTGTTTTTTAAGTTTAATTGTATATGAATCATTTCCAAACACTCCCTTTGTTTTTGTTTTGGTTCCACTCCTAATATCACAGTTTGTTCATAGTCAAATGTGTGCCCTGTTGTAGTATGATGTTTGTTGAGAGCGGTAGTCGCGTTTTTAGTGTATTTATGTGCGTTTAGTCTATCTTGTAGTCTCTGTGAGGTCTGTCCGATGTATTCCTTATCACATGGATGTACCACCGAAACGTACAATTTCATATATTTATTCGTTTATAATAATTAATTAAATTAACCTGTCAGAGCTAAACTTTTATTGTTCCTATCAGTGGTGGATTTATACTAGGGGCAGTCGGGGCTAGTGCCCAGGGCGGCAAATTTTCTAGGGCGGCAAAATTTGGAAAGTGAGAAAAAATTTTCTATACAATATATAATTAACTAATTCTTTTGAATAAACATTTTATCTTTCAAGAAATATAATTCAAGTATTATGTATCACATTAAAATTTTGTATATTATAATATAGGAAATTTAAGTAAAAACTATTCAAATAGTTTAATTAATTTATTTCCATAAAGGTTTGAAAAAATTAAAGTTGATATTTTTATTTTCTGGAATTGATAAATTTATGTAGTTTTTTTGAAGAATTAAAAATATTTTCAAATTATGTATGTCTTTTTGATAACAGAAACTTTTATTGATTAATGAATTTTTCTAAAATTGGAGAATTATCCAATAACACTAATTAATTTTAATTAAAAAGAACAATTTTATATTTTTGAATCAAATCAACTGTCGACTACACATGCTGCCACCTACAGTCAGTATACAATATACAAATGTAACTAGGTAGGCGTAAAAGATGTACAGCATATGAAAAAGTTCAAGAAAAATTCTCGGTTATCATTGAATTTGGTGATTTAGATAATAGGGAAATTCGTAAACGAGCTAAACGTTTAAGAGAAATATATTGTTCAGATCTTGAGTCCTCACTAGAAGACGAATTTGTGCACTTCCATGCTCATTGCGCCGAAAAAAAGATGGAAAAAAATTCACTGATCTTCTGAAACTTCTGCATTCAAACGACCTTCACACTGAGTTTCCAAACGTAGAAATCGCTTATCGAATATTTATAACTTTAGCGGTAACAAACTGTAGCGCAGAACGATCGTTTTCTTGTTTAAAACGTGTTAAAAATTACTTACATTCTGCAATGGGTGCAAATAGACTCAATAGCTTAGCTATTCTATGCATAGAATCAGATGTGCTTCAACGTTTATATTGTGAAGATTTAATCGACCAGTTTGCAATTCAAAAAACTAGGCGAATTTGCCTGTGAAAAAAATTATGCAATACTAATATAAGTCGTTCTTAGTGCAAAACTTATAATTCTAAGAAAAATGCAAATATTTTTTTATATTACTATAGTATATAATAAATAATATATAATATATGAGTAAATAAAGAATAAATATAAATAAAACATAATGTATAATAAATGCTATATAATACATAATAAATTTCCTGCAATCAATTAGTCAATCTAATTCTTAAAAAATAAGATATCAAAACTATTAAAATAAAATTTAAGTCATAGAGCGGCATTTTCTTCAGTGCCCCAGGGCGGCACAAATTTAAATCCGGCCCTGGTTCCTATATATATATATATATATATATATATATATATATATATATATATATATATATATATATATATATATATATATATATATATATATATATATATATATGTATATATTTATATATATATATATATATATATATTTTTTTTTCCGGTACATATCGGCACTCCAACGGCTCCGATTTAGACAAATTAGTTGAAATTTGGCATCGGGGTTCGTTTTCGAGTCATAACGAAACTATCAGAATTTGGTAAATTTCTTCAATCACGGCCATTTTTACGTTGATATTTCTTTTTTGTTCGTGGTCTTTGAAAATTTTGAAGCACCCTTTCGGCGTTTTAAATACGAGGTTTGAAATTTGGTGCGTAGATTGAGTTCATGTTGAAATACTTTTCGTCGACCGTTCTGCACTTCGCGGAGACTATTCGGTTCGAATCGCTTCTCGACATGTTTCGCTATCAGTACGCGATGTACTTCGCGAACTTTTTTCAATGAAATAAATTAATATTTAATGTTAATTTCGGTTTACAAATGAAGAGTGGTTTTTCAAACCATGATCAATTCTGTTCGCGAATCGCATCTCGACGCGACGCATTCCGCGCGAATAATACGATCCCTTAGTGACGGAGCTCTGCTGCTCACGCGTTTTTGAAATGAAACTTCTTTGCGCGCATGAGGTTAAAATTCTTACGGATGAAACGGATGTGGGATGAAACGGATGTGTCAAAGAAAAGAGAGAGAGAGTGATTGAGACCGATTGAAAGTGAGTGAGAAAAGGCGAACGTAGCATGAAGCACATAGCCATGGAGCGAGAGGAGGAAGAGAGTGAGTGAGAGAGAGCGAGAGAGAAAGGGAGATAGAGAACAGATGAACGCTATTGTTGACGTTCGACGGTTAGGAAATTTTACTATTTACAAATTACCTGTGGCGTTTTAATTTGCCACTCGTCATTTGAGAATTTAATACACTTTTTTTCAGAAAATATAAAATAAAAATATTTCATGAATTTTCTGTTCTAAATTCTTCCTTTCCCTCCCTCTAAGATATCTCGGAAATCTAAAGCTTCAGTTAGTATAAATATAAACGATATTTAAAAATTAGTTTGCCAAAGAAGTTTTACTTATGAGATGTGTACTTTGTACTAACGCACTTTTTTCATTTTTGTATTGATATTTTATGGAGTTTTGTCCTTAACACGTTGACTGCTAACCAAAAACATCCGTTTTGCTTTATGGTGGATGTATCGGACTCCGAAAACAGAGAGCACAACTTGCATCTGGTGCGATATCGGTCGCCAGAGACCTATAATCAATCTACTCCTAACCCTACTTAGAAGTTTCTAGTGAAAACCTATGCGAATTTTTATTCACAGGACTTTTTCTATACTAACGATGGCGCTTAGGTTTTCATCAGTTTTGGTCTCCGGCAAATGATATCATGATAACAACCATTATTATTATTATTGTTATTATATTTCAAAAAGAGCCAAGGCCAAAGCCTGTTATGGCTCAGAAATGAAAGTAAAAATTAACAGTACATTCGTGAAAAATAAAACAACTTAAATATAAAAAAATACATAGTATCCAATTCAATAAAAATAGAACAACAAAATCAATGATAACAAAATCAATGGTAAAAAACAGAGAGCAGCAATCTCAAGAATACCAAAAAAGCAAACAATAGTTCAATTCACTAGGCCTCCATTCCAAGCATCCAGTCTGTTTTTGAACGCATTTATACTTGGTGCAGTGACAACTCCATTCGGGAGCTTGTTCCATTTTTCAAAAACTCTATTCGATAGGAAGAACTGGCAGGGGGTTGTTTTGAAATGTCCTTTCTGCAGTTTTAGTTGGAGCCCCCGCAGGTGGTTTTTATTTAGCTTGAACATGTTGCAAATATTTGGGGGCAAAAGGTGGTGTAACGCAGAATACGATGTGATGAGATCGCCTCTCTCACGTCTATCCCCAAATGAGGAAAGTCCGAAGAGTCTTAGGCGGGTGTCATAATCGGGTCGAACATAACCGAAGAGGATTCTTGTTGCCCATCTTTGCACATTCTCCAAAGAATCGACGTCGCGCTTGAGTGAAGTGTGCCAGGCTTGGCCGGCAAACTCAAGAATAGGACTGACATAGGAGGTATATAACCTACTACCTACTCTTGTATCACACCCCGGAAAGGCTTTTGAGATCAGGTATGTAACGGCTCTGCTTTACGAGTTACACTTTGAACATGATTACTCCAGCTCAAGTCATGGCTTACCGTTACGCCCAGGTCGTTGTGACTGTTAGTGACATTTAATTGCCGACCAGCAAGCTTATATGACAGGTTGGGATTATTTTTGCCTAGATGCAAAACCACACATTTTTCCAAATTCAAGGGCAGTAACCATTTGCTGCACCAATCTCCTATCCTATTCAAATCATCCTGAATATTGCAATGCACATGGTAAGGGTTGCCGTATATTTTGGTATCGTCAGCGAATTGCGAACAACTACTACTGAGCTGACTAGGCAAGTCAGATATATATATAGTAAAAACAATATAGGTCCAAGAACAGATCCCTGAGGTACGCCACTGGTGACAGGCTGTGCTGAAGAAAGTATGTTAGAAATCTTTACTCTGAATTACCTGCTTCTTAGAAATGCCTCTATCCTATCCTATATTATAGTAGGGGAGCCCGAGATGCTAAATGGGGATTTACTCGAGCGTCGTGGGGACCTGTTGGATTGTGAAGATTAGATGCTGAAACGAAAAAAAGGTTATATGATGTATGCCATTTCACTAGGGGGAAAACGTGTACACATTTTCAAAAATGTAAAAAAAATCGTCTTATAGAAATACTCGAGCGCGTCAAATATTAATAGTTTATACACCCCACATCGTCTCTGATAACGAAGGTGAGTTAATCTGCCGCTTTGCATTGTGGAGGTGAATGTACGAGACCAAAACTCATCGCCGATATTCGAAAATTAAAAAAAAATAGTGACATAACCGTGCTCGAGAATGTCAAGGTGACGTTTTCTTTTTGAAACTTTGTGAGTCTGCTATTTCTTTATGCCACATGCAAATCGTCAGATTAGTGCATACTCTTCTGCATGTAATCAACTCACCTTGTCTTAATCTGACGCGCTCGAGGTTTTCGAACGATCAATTTTTTTTTACTAATCTGATCGGCTACCCTTGACGAACGCCTCATATCAAAGGTTCATGTATGTTGGGGATACTTAACATGGTGCAATATGATATTCTACCGCGCTTGAGTAAATCCCAAAATCCCCGCTTGGGCTCCCCTACTATTACTAATTGACGGATCAGACGATGATGGAATATAGTTCTTGTCGTTCACTGAATCATCTCCAATATCACTTTTAGCATTTTCATGCTCATATCACTGAGAAATATGTCGCCATTATGTTCATTGATAACGCGCTCTAACATCGCCAGTTCAACAATTTTTCTTGCACGGGAAGACATCTTGTTTACACTTTTTTAGCAATAGGGTTGAGAGTTTGTATCTGGGTAGTTTTTCATGATATCTTGAATGGGATTGGTTTTGGTTCAAATTGGTTAAGGGGTTTGACCCTCCGGGGGAAGAAATAAATCTTGTTTACACGATAAAGGGTGCAATTTTTAAGCAATAAGGTTGAAAAATGGGATTGGTTTTGGTTCGAATTGGTTGGGAAGTTGACCCCCCAGGGGGAAAATAATTCATTTTTACACCACAGAACGCGCAATTTTATAGCAATAGGGTTGAAAGTTTGTATTTAGGTAGTTTTGTTTAATATCTTGAATGGGATTGTTTTCGGTTCTTTGCACGATAAAGGGCGTAATTTTGGAGCAATAAGATTGGAAGTTTGTGAATAGATGGTTTCGTATGATATATTGGATAGAATTGGTTTTGGTACGAGTTGTTTGGGGGGGTTTACCCCTAGGAGAGGAAACGAATCTTGTTTACATGATAAAAAGGCGCAGTTTTGGGACCATGGGGTTGAAAGTTTGTATGTAGTCAGTTCCGTATGATATCTTGGATGGTATTTATTTCGATATAAATTGGTTGGGGAGTTTACCCCCCGGAGTAGGAAATGAATATTGTTCACACGATAGAGGGCGCAATTTTTGTTTTTAGAATTTGGAACAAAAATCATAATGAATGAATGGATTTTTCAAACTGGATACGTTTTGAAACCCTGCTTTCCTAATGCAGCTCGCTGAGATAGAGTTTTTCTTCATTCAGCATACTGAATTTCTAAAATAATTGACGCAATTATTTGTTCAATTGTGAATGAGAACAAGAAATGAAATCTGGTACACAAATCCGTGTAACATGAAATTTTTTGTTGAATAATTTATGATATTTTGGCGTTTATAAAAAATAATGGAAATCATATTATTTCGAATATTATGGTACTATTTAAGTATTCCAATATCAATATTCATTCCAAGCGGAATATTCCATGATGGAACTTTAAATTATGATTTAATGCCTCTACAATAAAATTTACAGGCGTATAATATACAACATGGTCTAATGACCGAAAGAAAATCAGTTACACCTATTTATATGTAATTGAACCTAATGAAGGTAATTTTTATGTTCAATCGTGATAATTTATCATAACAATGAATAGCTTCAAATATTTTACATATTATCTGAGAATGCCAAATATTTCTTAACCTCCCAATACTGCACCATTATTTATACCGTATTTGTTACTGCGGTTTTATCTTACTCCATTTTTACATCCGAAATAACAGTCCTACTTACTGTGAAAGTGCAATTTCCATTCTCTATTGAATTTTTTACACTAGGAAGCTACTACCGACGAAGAATGCATTTATAATGGGTTCATTCTCCATAGATATAATCTATGGAATGAGTTCATTTCGGTATTTAAACAATTCTCACCTTCAATAATAAATATTCTTCGTCGTCACTTCAACTGAATTGTCTGTGAAAGTTATATAAATGTTCTATTTCGTCATTATGACAACAATTCCCGATTTGACAATGTGTCGATATCAATAGATAACAAAGTTTCTCTGTCTTCATGACATCATAGACATCATAATTCAAATGTTGTGCAATTAAACTAGGAGCCATGGCTGGAACCAAATTTTTTATAAGGATCGAAGAATTTTAAGCAATTTTTTATTTGAGTTCATTAGAACTATTTCTTTATGCCTTTGAAAAATCATTGCTAATAGCAATTTCATATTACATTAGGCGTAGCCTTTCCATACATCTGTTTTTAATTGAGAGCCTCCAAGAAAACAACTGTTATTGTCGCGATCCAACTAGAAAGTGAAAATTGTTAATAACCGTAATCATATTCGCACAAGAATGCATTCAGTGTTGGATATAATTTTTTTTTCGCTACAGATCAGAATGTGAACATTTCATAAAACACAGGTTAATTATAGAATAGTATTGATAGGTTTTATATAATCTCTTTAAGAAAATTTTCTCCTACATTGAGATGATTTCAAACTCTGACCCGTTTATTCAATAAAAGTCTGAATATAATTTTAAAAAACACTCCTTCATAACAACTCTGTCACCACTGTCAAACATACAATTTTCGAATTTTCTCAGAAGTTTAACAGAACGTGCGATCAAATCAAAAACCGCTTTTTCGCTAAAATCTAAAATCAAATAATCAGTTAAATATTAAAAAAAGATATAATATCGATTTGAAATGCAAAAAGGTAATTATTGAATAATCAAGATCATCATATAATCAACAATTTTTTATGTGCCAAATAAATTCAATATAAACAAATTGTGTTTCCAGTACATAAAGAATTATATGATCTATTCAAATTTGTTTTGAAATCCGTTATATATATCATGAGCCAAGAATTTGATGGTTTTCTTATGTCAGATATATATATGTATATATATATATATATATATATATATATATATATATATACAGGGTGTTCTACAAGCTCTATGACAAACTTTGGCAGAAGGTAGGTTGCTTGATTTTGAACATATTTTTTTCAATAAACATGGGTCCGATTCGTTTTTGTTTAGAAGTTACAAGCATTCAACCTTAATTAACAATTAATTATAAAAATTTAAATTAAATGATAATCACAAAACTAAATACTATATATGTTCGAAATGTCCACCCTTAGCTTGAATGCAAGCCTCACATCGACGAATTAAAGATTCAGTCAGAATGAGATTTGGATCATTTCTTATTTGGTTAGCTGCATCTTGAATTCTTTCAAGTAACTGCTGATGGGTAGCGATTTCAACATGGTAGATCAGCTGCTTCATGTGTCCCTATAAATAAAAATTCAGAGGATTTAGATCGGGTGAACGAGATGGCCATAATATTGGACCTCCTTGACTTATTCATATATTCGGGAGATGTTCATTTAGCCAAGCAATTACTTGTCTTCCCCTATGTGGCGGTGCACCGTCGTGCTGATATTTTGAATAATATTAAGTTGTACGTCATCAATTAACTCTAAAAGGTCGTGTCCTAAGAAATGCCTATAAAGATCTGCATTTAAACGATCATTTAGAACATGCACAGGTAATAAATTATTATTGAAAATGCCACCCCAAACGTTGACACTTAATCGTTGCTGAAATCGTCATGGTCTAATTGCATGTGGATTTTGCAACGCCCATACATGCTCATTATGATTATTATTTATGCCTTTCCTACTAAAGCACGCTTCATCAGACCACATGACGAGCGAAATGAATCTATCATTTCGTGCTTGTTGTTGAAGTAACCAGCGACAAAATCTTAATCGCTGTGGGGAATCTCCAGCATGCAACGCCTGTACATTTTGGCGATAAAACGGATGTAACATTTCTCTGTTCAATACACGCCATACAAAATTCGGTGATACATGAAGGTTACTAAATATACGCCAAACACTGATTGAAGGGTTATCAAGGACAGCATCTATCACATTTTCTTCATCTTGTACATTTACTTCACTAGGGCGAATGGCCTTCTTTGGAGCAGGATTACCTCCTTTCCGAAGTCTACGAAATGATGCACTAAACACCGTGTGGGCAGGTTGATGTCTATTTGGATACCTGCGTCGGTATTCTTGAGCAGCTTGTCTGGCGTTACCATTGGCATACCTATATACAAACACAATATCTGCATATTCCTTAGTGGAGAATAAATGTGCATTTTTTAATTTAGAACTTTTCACACGAAATATCTTTAATAAAATTAAAAATGACACTAACAATAATTATTGTCATAACAACCGATATTTTCTATTTATCAGCCTACGTTTTTTTATTGAAGCAGGCGTATATTTTCTAAGTGTGCATTGTTTAACATGCTTAGTGACTTTCTATCACTTTCTGGTTTACTGAAAAAATTACGATTCTTCAAAATGCTTGTAACTTCCAAAACAAAGAATCGGACCCATGTTTATTAGAAAAAAAATGTGTTTAAAATCAAAGTGACCTACCATCTGTTCAAAGTTTGTCATAGAGCTTGTAGAAACACCCTGTAATATAAATATATATATCTATATATATATACTATAAATATATATATATAAATATATATATATATATATATATATATATATATATATATATTCTTGCACATTTTTTGGATTGAGTGGGCCGATAAATGCTGTAAATTAATAAACATATTAAAAACAATGGTTAATAATAACAATTCACACATTTATTAAAAGAAATAACGCATAATGCAGTAGTATGGTACATCGTTTAGTAAACATTCCACTTTCAAACGCCAATTTTTACATTGAGAAAAATACAATCAAACAAATTGCCGCAAATAATAATTATGATCCCATAATAATAGACAATATGATAGATAAAAAGTTGTTCTAAAATGCGATTAGCCAGGTGTACCCCCTTACTAAAAATAATATCAAATACAACAGCCTCACTTTCTCGAAAATTCAAGTAGAAAACGGAAATCTCTCTTATCTAAGCACAACATTAACATTGCTTATCGTACCGGAAATAATTTAGGAAATCATATAAAAAATAATAAATCCAAATTTCATAAAGATAATAAATCAGAGAGTTTATAAAATTAATTGTGGCGATTGTGATAAGTTTTACATTGGTAAAACTTTCAGAAGTTTTCAAACTAGAATTTCAGAACGCAAACGTTGCTTTGTTAATCAAAAGGCGGATTCACATTATGCAAACCATTTAATCCAAGAAAATCACACATTCATTTTCGATTTTAAAATATTAAAGGAAAGTAAGGAAATTGAATTAAATTTTCTAGAATCTTTACAGATAAATAAATACAAGGATTCCTGTATCCTATTGAATAGCCAAATCGATCATACTTCAAGCCCCCTTCTCAATCTTTTCAAAATTACCGAACTACCTGACTAGCAGTTCAGAATTGGTTTTTCCTATTCTAATAATTATTTGTAACCATCCTTCTATTTACCCCTTCTAAACAATTTGTCATCTCTTTATTTCTTGTTTTCGATATAACAGAGAAACATAGTTAGTTTGCCATTAGCATCTGAAGAAGGTGAAGTTCCACCGAAACGTGCGTCATGCGTTATTTATTTATTAAATGAATGTGTAAGTTGTTATTATTAACCATTGTTTTAATATGTTCATTAATTTACACCATGGATCGGCCGAATCAATCCAAAATTTAATAATAACACATACGTTCTGTACAGTTCGCAATCACTTTTTGACGTTGAACTGTTCCTAAGCTACCGTTAAGGGAGATTAGGTGATTAACGTTCGGAGTAATGAATCGCCACAAATAAAACTAATTCACATATATTTATTAAGCAATTTCTCCTATTTTAATGAATGATTGTCATGGGCAACCAAACACAGAAGTATTCAGCACGGAATAGTTGAATTATTCTGTGTCTGTACTGTTATTCCACAGAGAAAAGGAATTCATAATTCAAATCGAAAAATTTAACTCTATACATAATAAAGTAGAAACTGCGGAAAAAATTTTATGCAATAATCGTTCGAAAGTAAATAACTCTTCAGCTTCCACCAGTTCCACATATTCCTTATCGGATATTGCAGGTAATGTTAACTATTCAGAATGTCACATGTCTAATATTCCATGTATGAATTCTCAAATTGTTCCATCGGGAGCATAAATATAAATATATCGAAATGAACATAGAAATTTATATTGTGTCAAGTGTATGCAAAATAAAAATTTATTTCAATCAAGAATTTATACTCAATTCATGATGAGGTCGACGGAAAAATCTTGTAATAAACTAGTTTATTAATGTAGCGATTAATGGTCTCGAACTATTAACGCGCTCGCTCCGCTCGCGCGTTAAAATATCTCAATCATTAATCGCTGTCATTAATAAACTAGTTTATTAAATAACTATTAATATCTGACGCGCTCGAGTAAATCTATATAATGATTTTTTTTTTACATTTTTGAAGATCTGCACACGTTTACCCCCCCTCTAGTGAAATGGCATACATCACATAACCTTTTTTTCGTTTTAGCATCTAATCTTCACAATCCAAAAGGTCCCCACGACGCTCGAGGAAATCCCCATTTAGCATCTCGGGCTCCCCTACTATTAGCATGACAACCAAAATTTGAATTTTCATATATAGACGTTAGCACCAGATACAGTTTTTAATAATTTGGAGTTATTTACAATAACCAATGTGCCTGTTGAACGAAGCATTGGTAACAAAGATATTCTCGAACGATCGTACAGGCGTCACATATTTATCTTACTTCATGTGATATCTAATGAAAAGCTGTACCTAGCAGAAAAGTTAGATGTGAAATAAAATATCTTCTTTCGTAATTCAGTCCTTCGTAACTCTTTAATCGACACCACCATGTGTAACTGAACATGATGAAAGTATAGAGCTGATATATTATGAAATCTATTATTTTCAACAATGAATACGTCTTACTATGTTATCTCTTTAGAAAAAAAAACAGAATAAAGTATGATGAAATTTTAAATTGACTTGAGTTGGGCTGAAATGAATATTATATTTGTAAGACTTTTTAATCATACAAAATACGGATATATAGATAAGCATAACCAATTATTTAAATGCATTCTTATCAAAAAGAATAAATCTACTCATTAGATATTCTGAATATGTTCAAAAAAATATGAAACATACAAAAAATAATGGTTTCGAAATAAAATTCACATATTTATTTAATAAAATACGCGTGACGAATGTTTCGGAGAAACTTCATCTTCTTCAGATACTGAATGCAAATTGAATATATTTATCCGATATATCCAATACAAAAAATAAATAAATAGCAATATGTGTAGAAAGGGTAAATAGAAAGATTGTTACAAATAATTATTAGGAAGACCAGAAATTCAGAACATAAAAGTAGCTTTGTTAATCAAAAGTCGGATTCATATTATGCAAACCATTTAATCTGAGAAAATCAAACATTCACTTTCGACTTCAAAATATTAAATGATGATAGTAAAGGAAATAAACTAAATTTCCTAAAATCATTACAGATGAATAAATACAAAAATGCAGGCCTCCTATTGAATAGCCAAATATATCATACTACAAGCCACCTTCTTAATCTTCTCAAAATTGAGGATCTACCTGACCAGCATTTTAGGGGTTTTTCTCTTTTACTAATTATTTGTAACCATCGTTATATTTACCATTCCTACACAAAAATTTGTTTATTTAGTTCTTGTATTGGATATATCGGAGAAATGAATTCAAATTGCATTTTGCATCTGAAGAAGGTGAAGATTCACCGAAACGTTCGTCATGCATATATTATTTAATAAATGTGTGAATTGTTTTCATTTGCCATTGTTTTTATATTTTTATTAATTTATATTAAGTATCAGCCAAATCAATCCAAAATTTAAACAAGTAAAATGTATAAAGTTTCAACTTTAAAATAAAACACACTTGGATCAAGTTTCACTATATAAAAATATTTAGATACTGTATTTAGCAGTGACGGATAGTCGACATGTTTCGAGTTATAAACTCATTATCAAGACTGACTACAGGAGAGTATTACATCTTATTTTATAAAACAGACAAAAGCAAAGGTGATACATGAAAATCAATTTGTTCGTTTACCAGGTGGAATTTACTGTTATGGACGGAACTTATTTCGAGAATTTCAAGAAGGTCAAGGCGCTTTCCTTTATTACCTGAATGCAACAATTGGGTTTTGTTGAAAACCAGGAAATGATTAAATTTTATACAATGTTCGGGAGAGCCAGTGGTATTTTTATTTTGTGAAATTGAATTTTTATGTTCTTCAACACGAATCTTCATTTTCCTTCCTGTTTATCCAATATAGAAAGCAGGACATTCCTCGCAAAATAATTTGTTAACACCACTGTTTTCTTCGATGTTAGATTTTTCTCCATTATTGACCAAGAATGACTTAAAGTTTCTTTTATTTGTACAAATTGTTTTAACATTATTTTTCGAAAGTCTGTTACAAATTTTGCTACTTAAATTCGGCACATAATTTATTGGGAAGTATTTTTGTTCTCCATTAATAGTTTGCGTGGAGTTTATTGAAAGCAACAGATTCTTTATTCGTTTTTTTCCAAATAGCTTATCGATAAGACATTCATTGTAACCGTTATTGGTGGCTAATAATTTAATTGTATTATCTTCGGTTTGAGAATTTCTTTCGATAATCGAATAGTGAACAAGCTATGAATGAACGAATGAAAAGCACTGAGTTTTATTTTGATGTGTTGGTTACTATCACTGTGAATTAAATTATCTGTGAAGGTAGGTTTTCTATAAATGTTGAAAATAAGAGAATTCAAATTCCTAGCATAATGGACGTCTAAGAAATTCAAAGTACCGTTTTCGTTTTCTACTTCTATTGTAAATTGAATCGAGTTGTAGAAAGTATTATATATTTAGGGAAATGATCTAACTGCCTATCTGTACCGGTCCAAATACAAAAAATATCATCTACATACCGCCTCTATAATGAAACGTTAGGGTACGAACAGAACGAGTAGGTCGAGGTGGAGGTGTAGCTCGCGGTAGATGCCACTAGTTAAGTCTCGGTCGATGTCGACCGCACACAACGAGGAGGTTACCAGCGATGCTCAGTCGAGCCAGTGTTGCCTATTTTCGCGAGCGGAACTGTATTTGTTTCAAAAAAGATCTACATTCTATTCCGAATCGAATGACACCTTGCTCATATTTTTCCGAGGCTACAGAAAAAAGTTGAACAAAAAAGCACCTGTTGACTAGACTGTCTTTTTCTCACTTGTACCCTTCGAATGAAATAGAATGCTGAAATTGGAACGATATTTAATGCCATGAACATAACGAAGCTTCGAAATAGAATGAGTCTGAAGTCATTAAATGATTAAATACTTTTCAAGAAGAACCAATAAAAGCTCCTATAATTACGAATATAATTACGAAATGAGGGATCTGTACAATTGCTATGAGATCTTCCTTCATATTTAGCACAAATTATCAAAAAAATAAACTTAATAACCGAAGGAGAAAAAAGCTGGCAACTGGAGTACTGTAGCGCGCGAAATGTCAAGCGCCACACGTCTTCTATGCGAGCTGCTGAGGGTGATGACAACACTGCCTTGAACGCACCAATCACAGCGAAGCATCCTTGTAGACCGCGCGGTAAGCATCCATGTGAAACAAACTGATTTGATTCTCAAAAGCATCGCTGTAAACCTCCTTAGTGGCATCGCGCTAAACCTCTACCGCGACCTACTCGTTATGTTCGCTCCCATTTAACTCAATGTGTTTGTTTTACATGGATGTCGACATCGACCGCGACCGCGAGCTACACCTCTAGTAATCTAATTATTATCAGAATTGATTATTTTTTCTTATAAATTAGGGACCTACATTTTAACACCTGTTTCGAATGGCGAATTGGCTTGTAAACACTGTACATTATCTAATAAATTATTTATACCGCTGAAACTCATAGACATACATAAACAACCATACCCTCACACATGGTCACTCTACCTCTGCTCCGCAGGGCGGTACACATTCAGAATACAGTTAAGTTTCTATTCTGAGTCATTGGAGTGACAGTAATGCTGACATCACCAGTTGAGTGCTTTCTATCTGCCTACAATAATTCTACATCAATTTGTGAAGATCTTCAGAATAAACTTCAATTGAATTTTCACAGTATTAACCATTTTCATTATTTATTATTATTATTGCACTACAATTTATTAATGCCGAGGACTGAGCATGTGAATACCTGAATCAGAATATACAAAAGTAAACACATTACATAAAAAGTGAAATGTATTTAAACCAGCAAACTATAAATGAAGAGGACAATTGATCTAGAATTTTATCGTTAAAACCATTAATGAACGATGCTCCGACTGGCTCTTCATCTCAGTCGTTCCAGAAGTAGAAAATTTTGCACACACTTTGTGTCCGGAAATTACTAGACTATTTCACTATATCTAAAGTCAACAGTGAAGTGTGGTTGTAGTTTTTGAAGCCCCTGGACCACGACTTCTGAGTTTTTTTTATAATGATATATATATATATATATATATATATATATATATATATATATATATATATATATATATATATATATAAATATATAATCTCTTGAAAATTATTAGCAATAACAGGCTTTTTGAATCTTAAAATTAACAATTCGAATAAATAATATATATATATATATATATATATATATATCTATATATACAGGGTGACCCAGAGCTACGTAATCGGTCCATAACTTTTTTGTCATTGAAGATATCGATATGAAATTTTCAGAGCAAATATGATCTGACTAAGTCCATTTTTCAAAATTATTCTGAGGAAAATTGCAATTCCGGTTTTGCCGGAAGTGATATCAACTTTGTTATTTCAAATAGAATACCCTGTATATTTTTTGATTTTCGAATTTCTTATGTAATTTATAATGATATTGTCATTCTTTATACCTAAAATGAACAGTTTTCGAGTTATTAATTTTTTTCGTAAAATTTTGACAGTTGCGTCTTCAACAAAAATAGGCTATAACTTCTTTGTTAGTGAGTCTATTGGTATGCGGTTTGGATTTTTGTAACCTCGAAACAATTTTCCATTCATTCCTTGTCAAAGCTTTCTATATTTCTAACTTATTACTTGATAAAATCTAAGGTGAAGTTGGCAAATTTCAAACGTTAATAACTTTCTTATTCCTAATGGAATGCTATAAATATTTTTGCATTTTTAAATTTGCTATTCAATTACCTTTCGATTTGTATAACTATTCCCTATACCTAAAGTTAATAATAACAAAGATATTTCACAATGTTGTAATAATTTATATATCAATACACTTGAGAAATCGACTAGCGAGTTATTTTTGACGTATCCATGGATACCAATCACGAAAATTGTTTAAAATTTAATTGTGTCACCTTTTCTGTTCATTAGGTTTGTAGCACCAGATGCTGATATCCGAAAAGATATGGAAAAAATAGTAAATTTAAGACGTTAATATTCAATAATTATTGTTGTTTATAAACAACATATGTTTGTAGTAGACTGATGTCAAATTGCAATGTCAAGTTCGACATTATCATTTTGGTCAGGAGGAGTACATTCGCATGATCCAACAGTTACTCCAAATTATACATTTCAATGTTATACAGAAAGAAATCAATGCTTATTAATAACAGAATCACAAAACGTAGTTGAATCAGAATCAGAATATTTTTGATGATAAATTCTACTATCTAGCAGAACGTTTCGATCCGCTTCTCCAATACAGTAAACCATATTTATCATTTCTTGTCACGTAAAATCCATTTTATTGACTGAAAAAGTACTAGAAAAGGTGACACAATTAGATTTTAAATTTTTATTATTGGTATCCATGGATACGTCAAAATAACACGCTAGACGATTTCTCAAGTGTATTGATATATAATTATTACAACATTGTGAAATATCTTTGTTATTATTAACTTTAGGTATAGGTAATGGTTATACAAATCGAAAGGTAATTGAATAGCAAA
>JARQZK010000939.1:0-5000 GCA_030704885.1 Cynegetis impunctata | reverse complement strand
TATTGACGTTCCACTATGATTATTCGTAATTGAAATTTCTTTGACATTTATTGATTTAAAAAATTGAAAAAAACAGGGCTGCTTAGTATATGCTATTCAGTTCAATATTAACATTCAAAATTGTTATCACCAGATGGTAAGGGAAACCAAAGAAACCCTCACCTACGCAATGTTTGAAAATAATAATAAAAGGGTACTATTTATCTAACAACAAAGAAATGAGTCATGGGAAAACATTAAAGAAGTGGAGTAGAATTATCGGTATAGACGCTTATATGGAAGCAGCCGTTGACACGTGTTTCGGAAAAAAGTACTTTTTTCATCTTCAAATTTTCAATCCAATACTTGGCTACGCCGTTCTGATGAGGACCAAAGAGTCCGAAACACGTGTCAACGGCTGCTTCCATATAAGCGTCTATACCGATAATTCTACTCCACTTCTTTAATGTTTTCCCATGACTCATTTCTTTGTTGTTAGATAAATAGTTCCCTTTTATTATTATTTTCAAATATTGTGTAGGTGAGGGTTTCTTTGGTTTCCCTTACCATCTGGTGATAACAATTTTGAATGTTAATATTGAACTGAATAGCATATACTAAGCAGCCCTGTTTTTTTCAAGTTTTTAAATCAATAAATGTCAAAGAAATTTAAATTACGAATATCTTAGTGGAACGTCAATTTTTTATTAAAATCGAGTTTTTCATGATTCAACCAGCCTGTTATTGCTAATAATTATCAAGAGTTTATATATATATATATATATATATATATATATATATATATATAGATATATATATATATATATAATGTATTTATATATTTTGAGGTTGCAGTCAGAATAATTGTTGGGCTAGGTTAAAGAATACTCTTTGTCATATGGTCGAGCTTTCGGAAATGGTTATTTCCTTTATCAAGACATCTATAATAAAAGAACAAGTTAAAATTACTTACTAACTTGAGGTTATATAAATTTTGAAAACACGTAAAAAAGGAACAGAAAAACTGATGGGTACAATCTTGAAACTTCGTTACATATGTAAACATCCATTTCAAGAATTATAGATCTTATTTTCAACAATCAGTACTTTCCCATCTTGCTACCTACAGGAAACCAGACTAACAAAATGGTCGAAGTCACCCTGAGCACGCGGAACTGAACTACAGAGCAATTAGGTGATCTTCTTTTAATAATTGACAATCGTCACCTAATTGCTCTGTGGTTTAGTTCCGCGTGCTCAGGGTGACTTCGACCATTTCGTTAGACTGGTTTCCTGTAGGTAGCAAGATGGGAAAGTACTGATTGTTGAAAATAAGATCTATAATTCTTGAAATGGATGTTTACATATGTAAGGAAGTTACAAGATTGTACCCATCAGTTTTTCTGTTCTTTTTTTACGTGTTTTCAAAATTTATATAACCTCAAGTTAGCAAGTAATTTTAACTTGTTCTTTTATTATAGATGTCTTGATAAAGGAAATAACCATTTCCGAAAGCTCGACCATATGACAAAGAGTATTCTTTAACCTAGCCCAACAATTATTCTGACTGTAACCTCAAAATATATAAATACAGTTTTCTCCAATTAGCCAGTCAAGACTACCCGTCTATATATATATATATATATATATATATATATAATATATATATATATATATATATATATATATATAATATATATATATATATATATTTATATATATATATATATTATTTATATATATATATATATATATATATATACATATATATATATATATATATAAATATATATATATATATATATATATATATATATATATATATATATTTATATATTTATATATATATATATATATATATATATATATATAATCATTCCATCCACGAAACCGCAGCTGACGTTCGAGAACATCGATAATACTATTTCCTGTTGCGTCTCATCAATTATAGTTCGAGAGGAAATAATTGACAAAATTTTCACCGGACTCCCGGACTATAAGAACCCCTTGCTAAAGTTTGAAGTTCAATTGTACACAGACCGATTACTGATGTATTCTATCATTATTCTCTTTATTCATTTTATGGCTCTCATCATCATAGTCTATTAAGCAGTTTCATTTAAATTCACTAATTATTTAACGAACTTTAAATCTTGAATAAATCTATAATTAATTTACATTTCAAAATAGTTCAATAATTTATGTTTTTCAATAATTCGCGTGACTTAAGCATATCTTCATAATTTCAGGATATCGCGCGAAGATGAACTATTCACACAAGTTTTTCTATCAGCAATTCGTTAATTTTGTCAATCTATTACTCATAATCAAGATTTAAAATACGATGAGATCTTTTGTCCACGGATATGTAAACCGCACCTCTTTAAATAATATGTGAGAGGAATATTCATTTTATAACAGAACCATAAAACTCTAAGTTCACATTACATAATATTATGTGAAGTGAATGATCAAACAATGATTTAATTATTCTATCAAACACTGTGAATTGTAACAGGTTACAATATTGTTGACAAATACTTGGAAGAATATTTTCAGAGCCACCATTTCTGTATTCTATGATAATAACATGGAAATTCTCAATCCTTTTAGTGAGTTCCCTGGAACCAAATCATATTGAAAAAAGGTATAACTGAAATGTAGCCTAAAGCTACAGTTCCACCGGAGAACATAGAGGAACATTTTTGTTGGTGTTGCATGTTTCCGAAAATGTTCCAAAGTGTTTCTTAAAATTTCTTTATGTTTCGGCAACAAATGTTGACTGTTTCTACTTGTCGCCGGTTTCCATTTTGAGCGGAACTCTTAAAAAAAAATAGGAAACATTTGTAAACAATTCCGTGTTGCTATTGCAATGGAAACGGCTGTTACTGCGACGTCTTGCTGAGGTTAAGAACTCAATCTGCCCGATGATGCTCTATTGACCGAAATTGCAATCGCAGTGTTATATTTTCCAAAATTTTACCATACCAGCGAGATTGAGTAACTATCTTCCAATTATTTATTCTTCCCGAATAATTGCAACTTTTTACTGCAACTCATCACAGTCAGATATAATAACTTACAAGATTCATTGTTGAAGGAAATATGTTTCGTTTCAAGGTAACCACTTAGGATTCCGAATGAATTGCTCTTGCCATTTCAAACTTTCTCTACATGACTACAAAACGTGGGTTTATTAATCATATAACTATATATAACGGTTTGATTATCAGATGAGGACGGATAAATGATTTTCCGATTTCAGCCTACGTATCATTCATTGTTGAATAAACTTTATTAGGCGTTGCACAAATAGTTATCCCAAGTGCGGGCTACACACGGACGTCGATGAATTAATACATCGTCGTGCATCCAGAAATGCGCAAACAATAACGTGCAACCTGATTGCATACACACGTACGTACAAAACCATAGTTTTGTCCAGTCTGCTAAAATGTTTCGCCGGATGTCTGAGCAGGAGGAATATTTAGCTCTGGTGGCAGTGGCGTGTACAAAGAAAAAGGATAATGAAAATCGTCGCCGAATGTGGTCTTACGGTTGGTTTCTGAAACAATAAAATTTTTCACACATTCACCTGTTAGAAAAATGGGGGTTAGAACTAGAGGACTCTCGTAAATACGTAAGGATGGACGAAGAAACCTATTCGTAACTCTTGGACATGGTTATTCCATTAATAAAACGTCAAGACACAATGATGTGATTGGCAATAACTGCGGAAATTACTGCAAGAAATTAACAAGATTTAAAATTCACTACTTAAATATCTCCGAAAGCCCCACCGAACCACTTCTCTTCTAGATAAAAACTTTTTTATTTTATCTCCAAAACGCACTACGAAGACTATTGATTTTAGCGACAACTGTACTTTTTGTAGCATTTGTTTGAATGATTTGCAGCATCTCTATCAATATTTTGTATGCTTAATTTTTTTTTCGGTCTAAATAGTGCTTTGATGTTATCTGCCACAAGCCGGGTAGGTTCCTGTACAACTCCACAAATTCCAGTAGAAATTCCCGGGACATTGTTCTGCAGTAAGACATACTAATGAAACTATCTGCAAACATTTTTAGTAAATATTATACAAATTCGTGAAATATTTAACTTATTATTTTAAATACCTACTGCAGTAACAAATTATTTCATAAACTTAACCTCCGCTACTGCTTTAAAAACGCACACTCCTCAGTAATATGCATCCACACGTAGAGACTTGAATGCATTCACTCCGACCAAAAAGAGCTACCTGAAGATGGCAAATGTGATTTTGCCGAAACGTCGAGCAGACTTCAACGAAGATGAAGCCCATACGCGGATACAAACCCGGGAAACTAGAAAACCATATATATATATATATATATATATATATATATATATATATATATATATATATATATATATATATATATATGTATATATATATATATATAATATATATATATATATATATATATATATATATATATATACGATATATATATATACATAATATATATATATATATATATATATATATATATATATATATATATAGGTATCTATAGATATTCATAAAAAAGTGATCGATTTCTTGTATGAAAGAGCTCAACCTCAACCATGGGACCTAAGACTTGCAATTCTAGAGGAATATAACCCAGGTAGACTCGGAGATAAAATATTATTAATTACTTTTTTGTCAGTATTTGAAAATTTAAACGAGTACTCCTGGGTATAGAGATTTATAGCTATTAATATAACGAGATTATTATGCGATTTATAATAGTCGAGGACATTGCTAGGTGACGAGGCGATAGCCGAGTCACCTAGCGATGTCCGAGACGGTTTTAAATCGCTAATAATCTAGTTACATTCAAAGCTTTATCGTATCATTGACAACGGCGATGTGAAAATAAAAGCAACAAGATTTTATGTCATTTCATTTCGGCATTTCAAAAAGTCATTAAAACCATTGAAGATTTTTATATTCCTGACGATATATTAGCTGCAGCCCAACACTATAAGGT
>JARQZK010000938.1:65000-75414 GCA_030704885.1 Cynegetis impunctata | reverse complement strand
AATCCAGCCCAAAGCAGTGTGTTGGCAGGCTCGGTCCCCTCAACTGCCAGGTGTCCTTCATCCAGCGACACGGGTCGCCACGCACGGCACCAACACGTAGGAGCTTGTCCACGGAAGCGTTTTTGTCGACCCATACCAGGGTTTTATACCTGCAGAGTCCACTTATCACGCTCCTAACCGCAGCATCCGAGGACACCACGGCGTACCCCTATCAGCAACCTGGGGACGCGCCTGGTAGGTAGCTCAACCACCAGGGTTCTATAAGGTTTGTTTTTATAAGGGTTGAAGCGTCTCGGACAACTATAATTTCTTTCAAATAGAGTATAAAAATTCAATATGACGCAATTTTCAATTATTTCAAGTTATAAATACCTTTAAAACTAGTTTTAGAAATTATTACCATCAGGGGATGATTTGAAGGGGTTGCATCTGTCTGATTAATGGTAAACTTGTTTGAGTATATCAATTGATCAACAAATTATTCATTTAAACTTTCTTTTAACTAAATACATGCTAAAATCTACGATTTTTTAGTTTTTGCCATAAGGGGTAGTTTTCACCCCTAAAAAATAAAAAGCACATTTCGGCAGAGTAAAGATTTTGAAGAAGAGGGTAAGAGGAGCTCAATTCCAAATTTTTATCAAAATCGGTGTTGATTCTCAAAATTCCACGGTTTTACAGTTTTTTACCTCTGGTAACTGGACTATAAGTGACAAATACATGCACTGATCAACAGTTATATCAATTCATTACTTCTGACTTACATATTATGAAATATTCTTCTGAATATATTAATATTGAAGATATTTCTCCTAGCATACAGCAAAGAAATATATTGAAGTATTTATATGTTATATCTATTCAACTTTGATGTAGGGCATGAATAACTTAAATGGCATAAAAAGAATCATCCTATTATTTTTATCTTATTTCATCTAATGATCGCTTTCCTCATTCACTTTTGGTGTTTAACTTCCGACAATGTCTTGCATACGTTGTCGAATGAACGAACACACGGAAAATAATTCAAAATGTATGAAACAATCAACTGACATTATTTAATAAAAGTATTGTAGAAGTAGGTTGCATGAATTGATCACTTGCATGACCTTATTCCTTTTATGTTTCGTGTATCGTGATAATCAATTCACCAGAGATCCTTGCAGCCTCGAGGTAGACCGCCCACGAAAAGAGTACAATCTCAACAGCTGCCACCGCCTACAAAACCGCTGCCGGACTTCAACGAGGCTTTCGGATCGACAGAGAGGGGTAGGTTTCTTAGCCCTCCTGATCCACGCCTAAACAAGAGCTACCTGGATATTCTGTTTGATAATGATAACTCATTCTTGAAATTCGATGATTTTCAAATATAATTTTAATAATTGTTTATATTTCGAAATTTCGCTTGAAGAGTTTCCAAGAGTCATAACATGTGTTGTTTTCACAATTGAAGAAAAAAATTCAACGATATGCCCTCATCAGTAGCAGTATGAATTTCTTTAGTTTTTGCATGAGGGTTGAGTAAAAGTTTTGCCAAGTCATCGTTTTGTGTTCCAAATTATTCACGTTTCCAATAAATGAACATCATGATGAGAGGGTCCACATTTCGCACGGTGGTTCATCTGTGTTCATAAGCTTTATGTATGATTCCATTAATTCTTTGATTGAAGAAATTTATCCATCTTGCTGATTATTTTTTTATTTATTAAACACATCTAAACCAGTTGTTAATTTTAAAGAATTCTAACTGTCAAACTGAGTCAATAGTTAGTCAGGAACTAAAAAACATGTTGATGATATACAAAATTTCATTTAATTAAAAACTTCAATACATATATATATATATATATATATATATATATATATATATATATATATATATAATATATATATATATATATATATATATATATATATATATATATAAATATATATATATATATATATATATATAAATATGACTTTCAAAGCTGAAATTTCACGAATATTATTTTAACAAAATAAACCGACTTTCAGCAGTATTTTCTTTGCTCGAATGAAAATAAATTATCAGGAAAAATACTTCTTGTTAAAACTGTTTATAAATTAAAGTTTACATTTATTCATAAATTCGATGGACGACGAATCAACTTTGTGGTAGTTCATATTCAAATGAAAAATAAATAATAAGTAAATCACTAGTCTAAAAACCACAAACTGAGCATAACTTTTATTCGACTAGCTTCGCCTTTCACAGCAAAATCAAGACTGAATAGATATTACAAAGACATCACTTGAAAATATACGTATTTCGGTTCGGTACCTGAGGGTGGTTAAATAGAATCGCTGGGTTTTTCAAATTATCAGAGATTTAACAGTAGGCCTAAACTACTCCCCACTGTTAAATCTCTGATAATTTGGAAAACCCAGCGATGCTATTTTACCAACCTCAGGTATCGAACCGAAATGAGTACATTTTCAAGTGATGTCTTTGTAATATGTATTCAGCCCTGATAATGCTGTAAAAGGCGAAACTAGTCGAATAAAAGTTTTTTGCAGTTTGTGGGTTTTAGACAAGTGTTTTACTTATTATTTATTTTTCATTTACATTTATCAATTTTTAGAAATTTGTTTTTCATCATCATACTATAATAATAATTTTATGACCATTTGATATCAAACTAAGATTAGGATTTATGTAATTTGGATACTGAATGACTTGGTATACAATCTTTTACATAAATATCATTCTGAACTATCTGAAGTTGCAATTCATGACATTTCAAAAATATTAATTTCGAATTGGAAAATTCAGATTGTTCATATCAACTTGGGCATATTTTTTGGGACCAAATTCGTTGTATTCAGTTATTTTAGTTACATCGACTAGTGTAATCAAGGTTTTAGTCAAGTTCTTGACAGATTGTGTATAGAGAGAGAGAGAATTATATGAAAAATTTACCAGTTATAACCTTGGGTAAATTGTATAGTGGAGCCATTGAGCTTCCAATGTTCTATCAAATATTTTGATAAAGAAAAACTCTTGAATAATTCAATTATGAGTTCAGTCAGATAAAATTATATAAATGATGTTCCAAAATATCTGTTAAACATACTCATAACGAAATTTACACTCATCGTTTGTGAAAACGACTCTATTAGTGAGATTATTTCGTCATTTCATCCCCATCAGTTGCGACTTTAACTAAAATGAATACAGCTAGTATCGTACAGAATATCGATTTAATATATACCCCAATCACATCAAATGAACCTCATTATTAATAATAGAGACAACATATCCCTAATTATTGAAAAAAGTTTTGATATATTGGAACGTCATCATCTGCAAACAGTTCGCATGTTTATACTATAATAACTGTCTATATTCATTCTTCGATATTATCACTTTTGATTTTTGTGCCAAAGTAAAAGTATACAACAAGAATCTTTGAACTGGAGTCAAAATTACTAACTCAATTCGTAAGTACAAAATACTTGAGTTTTGGTCCACAATTCTCGAATAAAAATGTGTACAAGAATGCCCGTGATTGGCGGCTTTGAGGGGACTATCTCTAAAAAAAATAGTATTCGATTATATAGAATTAATTATAACGTTAAACTTAAGGTTGTGCCTTAGTAGATAATTCCAAATTTATCGAAATCAAAATATTGTAGAGCTTCCCGCTATGTGAAGTCAAGGGGCAAACAATGTAAATAATTTAAAAATAGTTTGAATAATATATTCAGTATATTGGAATGATTCTCCTTGTGGCTTTTTCGGATTGTTTTAAGGAATAAATAATGAATTATTTAAAAAAAAAAGGAATTCTGAAAGCGAGGTGAGTTCGTCAGTTCTTCTGCCAAAGTATTATCGACTCTGTAAACTCTTTAAATCTGAATTTGTTTCAATTGAGTGGTTTCTATCATCTCAGGTGAATTGAAAATTTTCATATAAACATATTCAATAAATACGAAACTTCTCCAGAAGGCGTCTGAATTTCATTTTTTTCAGTGACAATTCCGTTAGATTTAATAAATGAAGAATATAAAATCGAAAATATGATATAATGTCACTACTCTTTGGTAATTTGAAATTTTTTAGAATATATTGTAAATACAGGGCAACATGGAGAATTGTTCGAATATTTAAAGAACGAGTGGAATGCTTCCCTAAATGAAAATAGCGACATATTCTAAATCTTCCTTTAGTCTTCGTGTGAAATTGGCCATGGAAAATTTCGGTATAAATTTAGAAGTTCTTCGAATTATCTAGAAAAACGGAACAAATGAAAAGATGTTCTCCTAGGCTATTCTGATGTGGTCCATTATTGAATTATATATATATATATATATATATATATATATATATATATATATATATATATATATATATATATATTATATATATATAATATATATATATATATATATATATATATATATATATATATATATATATATATATATATATATATATATATATATATATATATATATATAATATATATATATATATAAATATATATATATATATATATATATATATATATATATATATATATATATCTATTTAAAGAAGGAGCATGAGAGAATATTTGTGATCGTGATCTAGTAATTACTTAGTGTCATAAGTGGAGAGCTTGAGATAAATTTTCCTAATTTTTCATTGTATATAATTTCTTCTCAAGAAATTTGTGTAGGAATTCTAATCATTCAAAGAGGTTATTTCTAAATTGGTGAGAATAGTCATTAGCGATTCAAAAATAATGGTACTAATGTACTACTGTTACACACATAACAAGTTGTGTTATATTTTGTGTGAGAGTTAATCAATATGATCAGTGTATATATATATATATATATATATATATATATATTCCAAGAAATATCAGTTATTGGTATAACAGGTTCATTTCAATGCATTACATATCAAAATTAAAAATTACCAGGACGTTTCAATGGAGTTTTCATCTTCATCAGCTGAAATTGGTATAAAACACAAGTCAGATGCTTTAATATAAAACATATACATACATAAACAAAAATAAAATAAATTGTATGTCACCAGAATGTTCGTCGGTAGTTGTCACCTTATTTACTTATTGACTTATTGACTACTTGACTATTGAATCTCCGTTTATACCAATAATTGATATATCTTGGAACAAATACGATAAACAGGTAAAAATCAAGAATATATGTGAATATATATATATATATATATATATATATATATATATATATATATATATATATATATATATATATATATATATATATATATATATATATATATATATATATGCTTTTTAGTGTTTGCGGAGTCACAAAAATCGATTCTTATTCAATCTAATTTGAGTTGAAAATTTATTCTTTCAGGAAGACCATTTTTAGTATTCGAGAAAAAATTCTTGCAATTTAGTATTATTATGGAATATTAAATGAAATTATAAATGAGTTTATTGTTAACGATTCGAATATTTCAAGCTGAAATATTGCTCTGAGAATTATTACACAGATAAAGATGGAATTACAAGAGAAGAGTACGAAAATTATTTGGCAATGGATCCAACTAAACTGCCAAGAATAATTTCATATCTGTCTCACATAATAATTATATTTCTTCATGTTGAAAATTCTCAACAACCGAATGTCGAAAATTTATCTCACTGCTCTCCATTAACTATATTAAGAATATAACTACCTATAGGATAATAAATAACACCAGATTATATTGTACAAATATATTATTGAAGTTAAATTATTCCCAATATATTATATTGTATGTTGTACTTAGGATTATTTCTTAGGAAACATTGTTCGTTGTAGTAAAAGAACGTTCTTAGTACTATCGATCTGTACATCTAAGTTTTTCTTTTTGAAGAGAATGCAATATAATGCGATAATATAACGAATTTTCGACAGTACAGATCAACGATATTATCGAACTGAATGAAATGTATTATACTCATATCAAAATGATACATCCGATACATGAAAAAAAAGTATTAATAAAATTTTTGTTTCATTAAGATCCCATTATCTCAATATATATATATATATAATTATATCTATTAAATATATATATATATATATATATATATATATATATTTTGATTATATCCTATTAAATATATATATATATATATATATATATATATATATATATATATATATATACAGTGTGTCCACAATAAGGACTTACCACCCCTGTAGAATCGTTATTATTTGATCGATTTTGAAAAACTTTTTTTTGTTAGGTAGGTATTAGAAATGTTCATTCAACAAGAAAGTGATTATATTTTTGGACTGTTCCAACAAACAAAAAATTTCAAAATCTATCGAATAATAAATTTGCTGGAACTTGTAAACAATAAAAGACCACTGTTTTCAGGTGAATCAATTTGTGTTTCTGCTTCAAGAAACTCAATTCATAATCTTATAAATCGACAATTAAATACCTATGCTTCACTATCTTCTTCACCTAACCTTTTGAAGAATATTAAAATGATTTGCAAGAATTGCGAAATAAATATAAAAAGTAAAACAAGACTGAACAGAAGATATGGATTAATGTCTCATCTTGGACCTGCTGAAGGACAGTTTAAAATAATTTCATTAGATACAGTTGGTGGATTCGGCGGACAAAGATCAACTAAGAAATATATGCATTTATGGGTAGACCATTTCACAAGATTTGCATATATTCTATGTTCAAAGAGTCAGAATGCTGAAGATTTCATTAAATTGATGGAAAAAGTGACTAAAGAGAATAAAATTGAAACATTGCTATCTGATCAATATCCTGCTTTGAACTCTATAGAATTCAAAAACTATCTGGAAGAAAATGATATAAAATTAATTTTTACTGCAGTAGATGCTGCTTTCTCAAATGGCTTAAACGAAAGATTAAACCAAACTTTAGTAAATAAGATACGATGTAGATTGAATGAAAGAGGAAAGAAATTGGCCTGGGCTAAATTTACAGAATAGTACACAAACAAATATAATGAAACAAACCACTCAGTGACAGGTTTTTCTCCTAAATAATTATTGAATGGAGAATCTACAGATTTATTGCCATCTGATTTAGAAGAAGGCAATGGCAAACCACCGAGCAGTATTCTGCCTAGTAAAGCCTCTCTGTAAAGACGTTCGGAGCCGTCGTAAAACTGTAGTTCCCTTCTATTCGTGTATCGCTATATCACGCACAGCACGAGTAGTTGTAGAGAGGTCGGCACACCCTAAACCGGGTACGGTACCACAAGAAGAAGAAGAACTAAAAAAAAAGCATCGGAAATTTGGGAAAAGGTAGGGAAATAGCACTACTCAGGGCGAAGAAAATGCATGACAATAACAAAGCTCGATTCGATAAACACAGAATCAATTACAATTTTGAGGAAGGAGAAATGGTTTATGTGACGAACGGAAATAGATTAAATAGAAGCAAAATGGATAAAATAAGGATAGGTCCGTTTGAGATAGAACATAAAGTACGGGACTCAGTGTATAAGATCAAAGCAAGACATGGAAGTCCATCAATGGGTCTGTACCATATCACAAAGCTTATTCCTGTATCTTCTGATGATTGATGCTTAGTTTGAAAAATTAAGCATTTTAAAGGGGGGAGATGTAAGCTTGTGTACGTGACATTACTGGATAGACATGAGAAAAATTTGAATTTGACATAAACTTTCAATTTGAAGTGAATTGTTGAATTCTTCGAATATTAATTGATTGAGAAGCTTATTGAAGAAGATAGTGAAGCATAGGCATTCATTGAATTTGCTGGAACTTGTAAATAATAATAGATTTCTGTTTTCAGGTGAATCAATTTATGTTTTTGCTTCAAGAAACTCGATTCATAATCTTATATATATATATATATATATATATATATATATATATATATATATATATATATATATATATATATATATATATATATATAAAATATATTAATTATAGCTGGGTATTCGGCAAGGAGTTATGATCTAAACAACCAAATTTGTCTCAGTCGACGTTTCGACTCTTTATTGAGTCTTCCTCAGGACATCTACAATTTAAAAAGAATGAAAAAGAATGCTACATCGAAACAGTTCGTCTTATATATATAAAAAACAACAAAATTACATGTATACAACAGTTTCTTTGAACTCTAGTTCCTGCAATTTACAAGGAATATACTACAGAAACTCATTTAAAACCGAAAACATGTTAAAATAACGTGAATAAAGCTAAAAAACAGAAATAAATGGGCTCGAAATATCAACTAAATGGTATAAAAATCTGACTGAAACTCAAAAACAAATGCCAAAATTTAATCAAATACTTACAAACAGTTAGGTTGTAAGGCCCATAACATGACACAACTCTTACAACAGCTCATTGTTTTTGGAGTAAAATTGTCTATTAATTTGAATAATTTCGAAGCGAGGAGCCAAACATAACCTCACGAAAAACAATAACAAACCCAGATGACTGTCAAGCGACATTGTATTATCAGTAACCCGCGCATATGGACAATTTCATAGAAATGAATATAACAATACTATGAAGAATGTATAGCTAATTTATGAACAAGAGAAAATATGATACTAAATATTAAATAGCATTCAGGGAGGATTTATCTAAACTTAAAACATATTTATATATTCCACTAAGATTACCAATATCGTCTCTAAAATACGTGAAAGGATTAATTTTAGAGACGATATTGGTAATCTTAGTGGAATATATAAATATGTTTTAAGTTTAGATAAATCCTCCCTGAATGCTATTTAATATTTAGTATCATATTTTCTCATGTTCATAAATTAGCTATACCTTCTTCATAGTATTGTTATATTCATTTCTATGAAATTGTCCACATGCGCGGGTTACTGATAATACAATGTCGCTTGACAGTCATCTGGGTTTGTTATTGTTTTTCGTGAGGTTATGTTTGGCTCCTCGCTTCGAAATTATCAAATTAATAGACAATTTTTACTCCAAAAACAATGAGCTGTTGTAGAGTTGTGTCATGTTATGGGCCTTACAACCTAACTGTTTGTAAGTATTTGATTAAATTTTGGCATTTGTTTTTGAGTTTCAGTCAGAATTTTATACCATTTAGTTGATATTTCGAGCCCATTTATTTCTGTTTTTTAGCTTTATTCACGTTATTTTAACATGTTTTCGGTTTTAAATGAGTTTCTGTAGTATATTCCTTGTAAATTGCAGGAACTAGAGTTCAAAGAAACTGTTGTATACATGTAATTTTGTTGTTTTTTATATATAAAAGACGAACTGTTTCGATGTAGCATTCTTTGTCATTCTTTTTAAATTGTAGATGTCCTGAGGAAGACTCAATAAAGAGTCGAAACGTCGACTGAGACAAATTTGGTTGTTTAGATCATAACTCCTTGCAGAATACCCAGCTATAATTAATATATTTTTTAAAAACCATCGGCAGTTACTTACTTATTGTATATATATATATATATATATATATATATATATATATATATATATATATATATATATATATATATATATATATATATATATATATATATATATATATATATATATATATATATATATATATATATATATATATATATATATATATATATATATATATATATATATATATATATATATATATATATATATTCAAATTATTGCATATTTTATTTTAGGTCTTAATTTTTTCCCCACACTTTTTGTGATTTCGGTTGCTAAATCTGTTACATTGGAGTGTTCTACGTATATTGCCATTTATTGCAGATAAAATAATGGTAAAACATAGTAGACCACAAGCCCAGTCAAATTTTCAGGGTGTGATTTTATACACCACCAGTCATATATATTCTTGAAGTACTTTTCGAGAAACAAACTTTAGGCACTATGCCGTCAATTTTCCGCGGTACAGGTGAGTGCACAGGTGAGTTGGAATGTCGTGAAAAAGGGGTTAATTTTTTGATTACATTATATATGACGGCACTATTCTCGTTGAAGAGACAATGAAAAAAGAATGCTTTTAAACCCAGTGCCGTCAAAAAATAACGGTACCGGAAGTCAGAATTTTTTTTTGAAATCGGCGATTTTACCCCCCCTCCCCAGTAAATCGAATACTTGACGGAGTTGATTCAGTTAACTTTACCTTTCCTTAAAAAACTATAATTCATCTATGCCGTCAGAAAAGGGGGGTACATAGGGTCATATATCGCGAATCAAAACCCGATTTTTACCCCTTGTGGGGTGGTCATTCAGAATTTGACGGCACCAATTTCTGAATTTCAGTTAACATTTATTAAGTCCTCTAAACATTGTGCCGTCAAAAAATTATGGTTCATGCAAAAATAAATAAAAAAATTACTAAAATTTTAGAGCTAAAAATCAATTTTTTCTTATAAGGTCATTTATTTCAGGACGGCATATGGTTTTT
>JARQZK010000938.1:20000-47500 GCA_030704885.1 Cynegetis impunctata | reverse complement strand
GAAGAAATCAGATCACTATAATAATAATTACATTTCATTCTGATTTTCAGGAGAACCAACAATATGATATCATCGAAATAGGGGAATTTATCAGAGTACGGTTTATATAGTTTTCAATCGCGGAATATTCAAACTGTTATACAGGGTGTCCCACCAGGAACTGCATCGATGGATATATGGAAAACAAAACATAGGAAATATCCGAAAATTTGGCTGTGTACTAATGTCGATGGGGGACATCCCGCTAAAATATTTTCAAGGTGATGGCACTTTCGGTAATACCGGAAGTAGGTATCAACTTGCTTATTTCAAATGGTACACTCTGTATATTATTACATTTTTAGATTCTTCACAAAATTCTGAATAGATTTCATATAGAATGTCCTATACCTATCTTTAACTGTTTCGGAGATATTTGAATTTATTTGTCAGAAATTACGTATGCAGTTCGAGTAATAATCATATTTTTCTTCAAAAAAACGGTATTACTGTCCTATATAGATTAATTTCCTGCTAGAGGTGGTTCTGTTTTAGCGTAAGATGAATAGTATTTTGACAGTTTATATACAGGGTGCTCAGCAAAGTATTACAAAAATGGATGTTGAAAAACTACAAAAAGTTCATTTTTTCAAATGAATACCTAAAACTTTTATTATTTTATTCGATTCAGTATAAAAAATAAGGGCTAGATTGTATAAGAATATCAGTATGTTGTTGTTATCACTTTATTACACTCTCCATAAGTAATAAACAAATTCAGGTAATCTTCGTTTGTATAATTCAAACGACTTGGCATGATTGTGTTGTTATATATAATAATTTTTCGAATAATGACATCTCTTTGGAATTTGTTTCCATGGTAACCTGGCCGAGAACAAATATGGCATCACACGCCTACTATTACAAAATTTCAGGAAATCATTTTTTTTAACCAAAAACCATTAATTTGCAAATATTTCGAAAACTATGAGAGTTAGGAATAGGCGATCTCATACAAAGCAGCCCTTATTTTTGATACTGAATCGAATAAAATAATGAAAGTTGTAGGTATTCATTTGAAAAAATGGACTTTTTGTAGTTTTTCAACATCCATTTTTGTAATACTTTGCTGAGCACCCTGTATATTAACTGTCAAAATACTATTCATCTTACGCTAAAACAGAACCACCTCTAGCAGGAAATTAATCTATATTGGGCAGTAATACCGTTTTTTTGAAGAAAAATATGATTATTACTCGAACTGCCTACGTAATTTCTGACAAATAAATTAAAATATTTCCGAAACAGTTGAAGATAGGTATAGGAAATTATGTATGAAATATATCAAGCATTTTGCGAAGAATCTAAAAATGTAATAATATACAGAGTGTCCCATTTGAGATAATCAAGTTGATACCTACTTCCGGTATGACCGGAAGTGTCATCACCTTGAAAATATTTTAGCCGGATGTCCCCCATCGACATTAGTATACAGCCAAATTTTCAGATATTTTCTATGTTTAGTTTTCCATATATCCATCGATGCAGTTTCAGGTGGGACACCCTGTATATCAAAAGAGTCATGTTTCTCGCAAAATTATTGCGACAATCTCTCAAATTTCCTGTTATGTATAATTGATGTAGAATGTGCGTGGCAGCCAATAATGTTCCTATTATTTCTGTATTAAATGAATCATTTACTTGAACGAATGTACAGGGGCGTACCAACCATAATTTTTTTAAATTCAAATATTGGATTACATAATTTTATGGTTCGAATTGAATGACGTCATTTCATTATCGTGATCATGGTCGTATAGCATGAGGGTCCAGAGGACTGAAATTATTTGATATCAGGGAATAGGGGCTCCTTCGGAGACTACGGATATCTATATTCTTCATAATTAGTACATTCACATTTTTCTAATAATTTCACAGATACAGTATTGAAACAAAATGTAGAAAACTGGTCCCTTGTATTGATATGTAATATAAGCTTTGCTGCATTACCTTTTCTTCTATTTTTTCCAAAAGTATAAATGTAATTAATCATCTTGGGATTAGTATGCTTTTTTAACGAGTCAAAATCCATTTTTGACATCAGTGCAAAAGACGCTGCTTTGTCGCCAATGAACAAACTATAGCAATATATAGTTTTATCTTTATACCATTGTGCAATTAACGAATCTTTCTCCCCAACTTGTAGTTGTCTGATTTCATGTTTGGCCCTTTGACCACAAAAAAATTCAATTCTGTCCGTTATATATGTTGTTCTGTCGATGGCTTCAAACAGAATGGAACATTATTGACTACTGTACAGAAAAATTAATTAATTCATAACAATCGAACGATAAATTACATTAGATAACTGACAGAAAAAATAACAGAGGTTCAGTTTTCCTCCATTGATTATGCTCGTAACGGAGTTCTCTATTCCGTTAAATTTTGAGGTGACTGAAAAATGAATGAATTCTTTCTAGTATTACAGATTTCAGAAGAATTGATGAAATTAACCTTATATTATATTCGAAAGACACACATTCCATATACAGAAATTCTAACTGACTTTCTTTTTGAAATATTCGATGAAAATAAATATTTATATGAAGGAAATATCAAAGATATAATTAGAATTGAATGAATAGTGAAAAAATGGTTTATAAATCCAATATAACGTATTTGAATTTAACATAAATAAATTTGACCTTCTACTCTTCAGGCTTCACGATCAGACTTTTATATATATATATATATATATATATATATATATATATATATATATATATATATATATATATATATATATATATATATATATATTTTTCGAAGGAAATTTCGAAGATATGATTAGAATTGATTGAATAGGGGAAAAATGGTTCACAAATCCAATATAACGCATAAAATCCATCATACATAAATTTGACCTCGGACTCTTCACGCTTCACGATCAGACTTGTAAAAATGCTGACGTTTGAAAAAAACATTGAACGTGAAACTGTGCAAGTAATCAACCTCATATAAGTTGAACGGGTCCGTCAACGGGTTCAACATATCCGTCAACGGGTCCAACGGGTCCGTCAACGGGTCCAACGGGTCCGCCAACGGGTCCAACGGGTCCGTCAACGGGTCCAACGGGTCCGTCAACGGGTCCAACGGGTCCGTCAACGGGTTCAACATATCCGTCAACGGGTCCAACGGGTCCGTCAACGGGTCCAACGGGTCCGTCAACGAGTCCAATGGATCCAACGGGTTCGTTAACGGTCCGTTGAGATATCCTACTTTTACAACTCACAATATTACGTTCATATATTCATATGACCATTGATTTATGCAACCAACAATACATCGGTTTGAATTCAATATAATTCACACTTATGTGAATTGATTCAATAATTTATATTCAAGTGAAGTACATTAGTGAGAGACATCATGTACATCAAAAATATTTAATTAAAAACAAATTATATGAAACAACTTGCAGGATGTATTCGAAAATCAATCATTAGGTAAGTACTTCATCTATAATTCAATTTGTTCGGTTCGGGTGCCTGTTTTACGATGAATTCGTAAGAAATTCGTACAAGAACGAATATTCATTCAAATTTCAGTATATACGGACGAAAATAGAATAAAACTTGTCTAGGTTGGAAATTTCATCTAGAAAATCATTTTCAAAAATATATGTAGTCTCAAGATCTTTTGAAGTCACACATGATGAGTATGTAATTATTCAAATATTATACAACTTGAGACACGTTTTTCCCTATAATTGAACACAAAAAGTATTCATTTTACCTTTGGGATCATGTTAAGATGTTGATAATGCTGACTCAGCAAATGGCAGAATTAGTTGAAATATGAAGAAAACTAAATACTCTTATGTTTACTTGGTTGAAAAAGTCTTGCGCAGAAAAAGAAATAAGATGTTCCTTCATTGGATGGATATGCCAAAGTCACATGATTTTTGGATTGATATGAGTGACAAAAAAATTAAGTTCAGTTGAGTATAAATTTCAAGTAGCAAGATGTCTCAAGACAATGGTTTTATCGACAAAGATTTGGATATTATTTTGGGTGTCTACGATAAAACAGCCAAAAACAAAAAAATTCATTTTAAATTGTGGCTTTCAGACTGAAATATTTCTAGTAGAAAATGGTTCGAGTCCAGCTCGAGACTTCAACCCTGCAGTGAGAGTAAGCTGTAATGATATTGTCATGTCATTTGATGAATATGAATGGAAATGTGAAAGAGTACTATTTCGATATTTCCTGTCAATATTATGAGTGAAATTATACAAGAAACATTTCTTGGAATGTGTGTCTTTTCGAAATGGTTAATTTCATGAATGTTTGAACCAGTTCGAGGATATATTTATTAGTCTTTGATTTCATTTTACTGTGAAATTTTATATTAATTGCTACCCATTTCAGTTTGGTCTCAAATAAAAATCTTCGATATGATATGAGTATTTTCATTTTAAAGAAATCCAAACCTCTGATGTTTTTCAATCTAGATCTAGAGATACATTCAAAATTCATACTCATTTACCATGTTTCATGCATTATAATCGATATGTTTACTTGAGTCAAGATTTCTGTAATGGTTGACTTACTAAATTTTTGTTTACAGATCCCCACTATGAATAAAAGAAAATTTCACATATGTTTGTTTTATTTCTGCTGCTGTAGGAGGATAATAAAAAAATTCTATTAATTTTTATTATTTTGTTTTATTGAATCAGAGTATTTAACAAATATAGGGTACATACATAATCGGAAAATTTCGATGAAGGCCAAGGACCGCAGCATAGTCCGTCAATCTATCATAGAATAGCTTTCACATCTTTTACATAGCGCTGAATATTTTCCTTGGGAAAGTAAGCATATTCACAAATACTTATATCTATACAATACTCAAAATTTTTGTAATTTTCATTAATTTTATCAACATTCAATTTTCTATCAAAGTATACAAAATCATTCACTATTATTAGATAGCAAGTCATATAAATACATTGAGTAATGAGTGCTTATATACCAATTATTTTCTTCAAGGACTGTATTAAGTTCTAACAGACTAAAAGTTTTGAACTTTTTAAACAACTTGACATATTTTTCTACATATTTACCATATTCCAGTTTTTGAAGGAATATATCTCGTACAAACTCTATATATACTTCACAAGAACTTGTTGCTATCCATCTGAAATAATAGCTCCTTAGGGGAATTTTTTTTTCTCGTAAGATACTGCGCAGAGCCAGATGAGAATGTGCTTTAGTGGATTCTGAAATTATTGTTTTCAGGTATTTATCGTAAAATTTTTAGTTTTCAATGCTACTTCCTATTCAATTTCTTTCAAGAGAGACATTGTTGCGAGAGAGAGACTGTTGTTTCTCTGACGAATGTTTATTTGAGACTGGTCAATCTGAAGAAATGACTGAGCTTGAGTTTTCATAACCCCACGGCTTGTTATCGGTTGAAAAGGGACTGATCATGCGTTTATCATCGAAATAATTCAGTATAACTTTTTCTTGTTTGATCGAGAATAATGTATGGATACATATTGGATCTAAGACCTACAAACTCTAACATTATAGAACCATTGTTTACATCTTTCATTTTATGCAGAGGATCCAACTCGTTGGTTTTCAAACAGGTTTCGCGAAAATTCTCAAAAATATCAGCCAAAAACAGTACATCTGTTTTCAAATAAAGATTCAGATATTCACCTGTTCTTTTGATGTTGAAATGAGACCAAACTTTTTGAGCATAATTGTATTAGTCATCAGTATTATACCACAATCTCCTAAATTTTCATAAAATGATTCTTTTGAGGGAAGGCATGTCTCATTTAAGCGAGCTCACGAGTCAATGTAATCATAGGGCAATATTCCTTTTTTGTTCAATAAGCTGATATCTATTTCAGATTGACAATAACTTCTGGTGATGTTTTTCTGCTTATCATCCAAACAAGACGAGAGTTTTTCAATAGAGCTAGCCAAAAATTTGAACGAATATATAAATCTTAGGATGCAGTTTGTTCCGTAAACTTGTTCAGAAAACGAAATGTATTTATCTTTATTGATTGGTAGAACCTTAACATTTCCTTGGAATGGCATAGCTTTAATTATGAATTGTGAATCGTAACCAGATAAATTATGGAAACACACGGGAATAATATGCGATTCTTGATAATTCAAATTACATGATTGATGACTTGGACCTCTGAAGTTTTTTTTTGCTGTAAAAGAAAATTATCCCTACATATTGTATCATCTTCTTTCAACGGTTCTCCATGAATATGACCTGTAGTACTCTGATTAAAATCTCCCGAGATCGGATGATTTATTTTTAATTTTTCATCGACAAATTTTGAAATTTCGAGAAGTTCACGCACAAACCAAGTCACGCAATTTTCTCCTCGATACGAATGGAAGCATGACAGAGAAGCATCGTTAGAACAATGGAGATAATACGCTACACTGAATGCTTTGATGTTGATATTTCTGAGCTAAAGAATGAGAATTTTTACTCAACCTTTCATTACATTTTTCCAGAATACTCTCAATGTCTGCATAAATTGTGAATTTAACCCTTATGAGAAAAATCTTTGAATTTCAGATATTTGTTTTATCATTTGAAAAACACATGGATTTATGATTCTGTAACAAGGTTTCAGAAGAGAAATGATTCATACATCTGAAAGAAAAGTATTGCTTATGATCTTTTTTCATTACTTGACTTCTTAGTAAATATGACATATTTTTAATTAACACGAAATGATAGAGTTGATATCCGTCCATATCACAATGTCTTGGTAGCATTAAAAGGTTAATTTCCCTTGTGTTTCAATTTCTACTGAATAAAACCGGAGAATTTTTTTTTTCGCACAAACGAAAATATTAATAGATGAATAAATTGCTCATTAGTTCGAATTTAGGAATTTTTTCAATTCAATCAGGAATGCAATACCTTCGTATTTGAACACATTTGAAAAATGAGGATAATTATTTATATGCGAGTATTATTTTGTGAAGTTGTTGGATATAAAGCAGCTACTATTGACCACAAAAAGAGAAATTCATCGTTATTTTCAATATCTGCTATACCTTTTTTTCTTTGAAGAAATTTTGCGTTTTAACATATGTCGAATTACCAAATCTCAATGGATCATACTGATTAATATTCAGTTTTAAATTCTGAATCTCTGCCAAAACCCATCCTAAATCTCGTTCCTGAAATTCCTTCAACTCCTTCAGTACCACACTGGTGATGTGTTGCTCGAACCAATCACTCAATTTTGTATTGGAATCGATGTCTTCATTCTTTGTGTTGAACCATTTAATGTCACTCCTATCCGAATTCAGTTTAATAAACAGTCCAGTAAACATCGAATTGAGTTTCAGCAAATCCGCAACTGCTCCTTTGTTTTCAGAAAATTTTAAATTCTCTACGGAAAAACTTTATCAGGTCTTTTACTGATAAATTAGTGATAATTTCAGTACACATCCTTTTCGAAAAACATGATTGAGAATCTTCCCACATCATATACCTTTTTCCTTTGGGTTGAGCATCAATTTTCTGAAGTTCCGTTTTTTCACTCTCAATTGCTGCCTATAATTTTTCATCATTGCTAGAGCATATTCTAGCTTGTGAAGATTCTCAGAGTCGTCATACTTGTATATCAAATTTTAAACTGCTTTTCGTAATAAAAAATCATTTCTGTTGAATTATTTTGAATTGGTATTAGCATCGTCAAAGGTTCTGACCAGTGAAATTGCCTCTCTTGTTGCCGACAACAACCCTTTAGTAAGAGAACTAACCGACTTTGCTGAATTTATTTTCTCCATTCTCGGATAATATTCAAGCGTTACTGGAGAGCGAAGGAGGTTGCGATTGTTATGACGTCACACCTGCACTAATGATTCTACTCATTCAAATAAGAAGCGAGCATTCCTACCTTGATCGAAGGTCATTGACTTGCCGCACGAAGGCCTTGATCGAGTCTCGACCTGTCGCGGACAAGTCTCGACTTGAAGTTGCTACACCTGCACGTCAGCATTTTTACTGATCGTGAAGAGTCAAAGGTCAAACATATTTATGATAGATTGAAATGCGTTGTATTGGATATATAAACAATTTTTTCCCCTATTCATTTAATTCTAATTATATCTTCGATATTTCCTTGATATAAATATTTATTTTCATATGATATTTAAAAGAGAAAGTCCGTTAGAATTTTTGTATGTGGAAAGTGTGTCTTTCGAATATAATATAAGGTAAATTTCATTAATTCTTTTGAAATCTGTAATACTAGTAAGAATATATTTATTTTTAAGTCACCCCAAAATTTAACGAAATAGAGAACTCCGTTACGAGCATAATCAATGGAGGTGAAATGAACCCCAGTTATTTTTTCTGTCAGTTATCTAGTGTCATTTATCATTCGACTGTTATGAATTAATTAATTTTTCTGTACAGTAGTCAATAATGTTCCATTCTGTTTGAAGCCATCGACAGAACAACATATATAATGGACATAATTGAATTTTTTTGTAGTCAAAGGGCCAAATATAAAATCAGACAACTACAAGTTGAGGTTCAGGATTCGTTAATTGCACAATGGTATAAAGATAAAACTATATATTGCTATATTCTGTTTATTGGCTACAAAGCAGCGTTTTTTGCACTGATTTCAAAAATAGATTTTGACCCGTTAAAAAGGTATACTAAGCCCAAGATGATTAATTACATTTATACTTTTGGAACAACAATAACAGAAAAGGTAATGCAGCAAAACTTACATTACATATCAAGACAAGGGACCAATTTTTTACATTTTATTTCAATACGGTCAATAATCTGAGAAATTATTAGAAAAATGCCAATGTTATAATTATCGAGAAGTGGATAATTGCATTATGTATAGATATCCGTAATAAATGAAATTCAAATTACTTTTAGTGTTTTTCTCTCTGAAGATAGCCCCCACGAGTCTCCTAATGAGCCCCTATTCCCTTATATCAAATAATTTCAGTTCTCTGGACCCCCATGCTATACTACCATGATCACGATAATGAAATGACGTCATTCAATTCGAACTATGAAGTTATGTAATCCAATATTTGAATTTAAAAAAATTATGGTTGGTATGCCCCTGTACATTCGTTCAAGTAAATAATTCATTTAATACAGAAATAATAGAAACATTATTGGCTGCCATGCACATTCTACATAAATTATACATAACATGAAATTTGAGAGATTGTCGCATAATAATGCGAGAAAAAACGTGACTCTTTTGATATAAAACAATTTGAGTATTCCGCGATTGAAAAATAAATAAACCGTACTCTGATAAAATCACCTACTTCGATGATATCATATTGTTGGTTCTCCTGAAAATCAAAATGAATTGTAATTATTATAAAAGCTATCGGATTTCTTCAATCTGATTTTTTTTTAAAGCTTGGTAGAGCCGTGAACATGATGTTGGACTCCTAATATAGAGGTTTAATGCCCGCGCTGGATTTTTCAAATTTTTTTTCAAGTTTGGTAGAGCCGTGAACATAGTGTTGGACTCCTACTATAGATATAACAGGTTCAATTATACATGCGGATTTCTATGGTTTGAATATTTTTTTAAGCTTGATAATGTTTGACAGAAAAGGTAATGCAGCAAAACTTATATTACATATCAAGACAAGGGATCAATTTTTTACATTTTATTTCAATACAGTCAATAATCTGAGAAATTATTAGAAAAATGCGAATGTTCTAATTATGGAGAAGTGGATAATTGCATTATGTATAGATATCCGTAATAAATGAAATTCGAATTGCTTTTAGTGTTTTTCTCTCTGAAGATGGCCCCACGAGTCTCCGAAGGAGCCCCTATTCCCTTATATCAAATAATTTCAGTTCTCTGGACCCCCATGCTATACTACCATGATCACGATAATGAAATGACGTCATTCAATTCGAACTATAAAGTTATGTAATCCAATATTTGAATTAAAAAAAATTATGGTTGGTATGCCCCTGTACATTCGTTCAAGTAAATGATTCATTTAATACAGAAATAATAGAAACATTATTGGCTGCCACGCACATTCTACATAAATTATACATAACAAGAAATTTGGGAGATTGTCGCAATAATTATGCGAGAAACGTGACTCTTTTGATATAAAACAATTTGAGTATTCCGCAATTGAAAAACAAATAAACCGTACTCTGATAAAATCACCTACTTCGATGATATCATATTGTTGGTTCTCCTGAAAATCAAAATGAATTGTAATTATTATAAAAGCGATCGGATTTCTTCAATCTGATTTTTTTTTAAAGCTTGGTAGAGCCGTGAACATGATGTTGGACTCCTAATATAGAGGTTTAATGCCCGCGCTGCATTTTTCAATTTTTTTTTCAAGTTTGGTAGAGCCGTGAACATAGTGTTGAACTCCTACGATAGATATATCAGGTTCAATTGTACATGCGGATTTCCACGGTGTGGTACCCCAGGGTGATCACATAAACACACTCTTTATACAACTTCTTTTATTAATTTATAATAACTATAACAATAACGGATTAGGTACTTATTTAACGAACACTTCAAAATCAATTGTCTCGGTGTATCTACGCTCGCCACCTGAATCATACTACCTAGCTTCACCGACCGGATTTATCACAACACCTCTCGTGAGTCACCGCCTATGACTCCTCTTTCATAATCGCCGGTCTCCACAATCCCTCCTTCCTTATAAGCTTCAGCGGCTCAACTCTGGATTGAGAGGGTCGCTCGGTTGGCGGATTGTTTTTTGAGAACCCTGGTCGGCTTCCATTTGATCCATTTCCGATGTTGTAGATTCTTCTTGTGATACTTTCTTGGTATGAGAAACATGGCGCTTAACCATTTTATTATCCCTGATTAAGGTTAACTCGTTACCTTCCCGTCTCAGCACTTCACATTCTTTCTTGTCAAATCTAGGGACTAGTTTATTTGCTACCACCATGTTCTTAACCAGTACCTTGTCTCCTGTCTGTATGTTGTCTTCAATTGCCCTTCTTGCTATGTCTTCTTTCTCTTTTCCTTTTTGCTTTTAAGGATATCACTGTCTCTCGCTTCTTCGTTGATATTTTCTGCATCTATGTCGGTGATTGATGGTATTTTGTCCCTCACTTTCTTGGTCGAACGATCCTTCTTTTGCTATCTGGCACAACCTGGACACTGAATCTGCAATGTTTGATTTGCCCGATTGGTATATGATTTTGAATCTGAATGATTGAAGTCTCAACACCCAACGTTCGATACGAGCAGGGGGCTTGGACGACGGTTTGAAAATTACTTCGAGGGGTTTATGATCTGTTACCAGCTCAAAGTCTAATCCGGCCAGGTAGAAATAGAATCTTTCTACGCCCCAAACTAGAGCCAGGCTTTCTTTTTCCGTTTTTGAATATCTGCGTTCCATATCAGAGAGACTCTTGCTAGCGAATGAGATCACACGGGGGCATTCTTGATCATCAAATTGCAACAGCACCGCCCCTAACGCCACTGGACTTGCATCAGCAACTAAACGTGTGCGAAGATTTGGGTCGAAATAAGATAGAGTCGGAAGTTTGGCCAATGCCTTCTTCAGTTTGTTGAAGGATATCTGATGGGTTTCAGTCCACGTGAACTTTGCTTCATGTTTCATCAGTTGTCGAAGGGGCTCCGTAGTGGTTCCCAGGTCCGGAATAAATTTTCCTAAATAGTTTACTAGGCCTAAGAAGCTTCTCACTTCTTCTTTTGTCGTAGGTGGTCTGAAATTTATGATCGTTTCGACTTTTCGTTCGTCTGCATCAATACCTTCCGCGGACAGCTTGTGTCCCAGGAACTTAACCTCTTTAACTTTCTTCAAGTATTTATTGTCGTTGAGCAATATATTATGATTGTGAAGTACGTCGAGTACATTTGCCAAACCTCGGTCGTGTTCCTGTTCGGTACTGCCGAATACAATGATATCGTCTAAATAATTCAAGCAGTTTTCGCAGGGGGATAGGATTCCCTCCAAGGTTCGTTGGAATATTTCTGGCGCTGAGTTAACGCCGAACATGAGTCTTTTGTATCTGAACATTCCCTTGTGAGTGATGAATGTGGTAATGGCTCGACTATCTTTATGTAACTCTAGCTGAAGATAAGCGCTGACGAGGTCTAGTTTTGAAAAGAATTGTGCGTTCTTCAATTTTGTCATAAATGACTCAAACGTCGGCAAAGGATAGTTCTCTCTTAGTATTGCCTCGTTGGCTCTTCGCATGTCAACGCATAATCGGATATCTCCTCCAGGTTTGAAAATCACGACTATAGGAGATATCCATTCGCTTGGTCCAGTTACGTGTTCGATGATATCGTTTTCGAGAGCTTCTTTCAATTTTTTCTCCACTTGCCCTTCTACTGAAATCGGAATCCTTCTTAGTGATTGTTTGACCGGCTTGATCTTATGATCGATCGATAGTTTGACGCTGATGTTCTTTATTTTAGGAAAAGTGGTATGCTTGGTGGTATTATTTACCATTGCCATTAGACCTACTTTCAGCACACCCAACTTCAGTGCTGATTCTTTACCTAGTAGTGAAACATCTCCGTCCTCCACTACGTAGAAGTTAGCAAGGATACCTGTTTTATCTGGAATTGCCACAGTGCTTTGAAATCGATGACTTATTTTCAAGGGCTCTCTAGCTCCATAAGGTTTCAATTGGTCATTTCTTTTTGTGTCTACATTCCACACTCCGGCTTCTTGACTTCTTAGTTTCTCCCAGTCTTGCATTTTGATTATGTTTACCCCGCATCCTGAGTCGATGAGAAGTATTAAGGGTACCCCTCCTACTATACATTGAACAAGCTCCTCTCTTGCTTCTGGGCTACTGTGTTGGCGAATCTCATCAATTTTGAAACAATCGAAGCTTTTGATTGGGGTATTCGTTTCAGGTTCCTCGTCTTCGACCCCCTCCACAAAATGGACCCTTGAATTGTATTTTATTCGCTTGGTCATTGCACCTGTTGAAGAGATGGGCTTTCTTTTGTCAGCTCTCGTGCGACAACATGCCGAAAAATTTCCTTGGGATCCACATTTATAGCATTTGGAATCTTTTGCCGGGCACTGGTTAGAGAAGGACGCATGACCATGCTTTCCGCACCGTGTACAATAATTTCCTTGTGTTCGTCTATTAGTCCAAGTTATTTTATTAACTGCAGATACAGATACTCCCTGGTCGGTTGAAGTCATTGATTGTGACTCCTGTCTTGCTTGCTTGTGTATCTTACACAATTCGATGGTCTCCTCTAATGATCGTTCTTTTTCAAGTAACTTTGCCTTCAGTTCCGATGAAGCCCACCCGTCAATGAGTTTGTCTTTTACGCTGATATCCCTGCATTCTTGAGCTGTTGATCCAAATGCACATTTCGAGGCCTGTTGCCTAATCTTGAGCAAAAATTTACTAAAATTTTCTCCTTCCTCCTTCTTCAGGTTTCTAAAAACATGCCTTTCAAATGTGGAATTTTGAATCGGGGAAAAATACTCTGTCAGTTTTTCTACTAGGGTTTTGAAAACGTCAGTTTGTGTCTCTGGGTCGACTTCTTCAACTGCACCTGGTGAGTTGTATGCAACTTCTTGAAGCTGTGTTCCCCCGATATGTAACAATTTATTTCTTTTCTTCACTGGATCAACAATTTCTTCCGATGCCAAGTACAGTTTAAGTGATCTAAGCCATTTTTCCCACTCGTTTCGGATGAGTGCTTTATCCAAATTCTCGGCGAAGAATGGTTTGATGCCTGAGTAGTCACCCATTTCTATAACTTATTTTATTCAATATCGGTACTGAAAAAAAAACAAGAATACACATTGCTGTGATATAACCTTTTCTGTAACGTTATGGATGGTACAGATTGAATTCACTTCAAGTGAATGAAACGAAAATAATAGACAGTAATTAAATAAGCCCTCTATTACAAATAGAATATAAAACACATCTATGAGTAAATGTCACAAACCAGAATTATTGTTATTATTATTTGTTCATCATTTTTTTTTTTTAAATATAATTATTCTATGTATGGGCTCTCAGCCTGTCACCTACGATTTCTTGGCTCTCAGCCTTCATTTCTTTTATGGCTCACAGCCCACTTCTAATAACCTTTGTTACTGATGGCTCACAGCCCACTTCTCAATAACCTTTGTTACTGATGGCTCACAGCCCCCTTCTTAATAACCTTTGTTATTAATGGCTCACAGCCCAACATCTAAAGGCTATGTAATTAATGGCTCTCAGCCCTCTTATGTTAGCGGTTCACTAAAGTAATGTCAAGTATTATTATTACAATCATGACTAATGTGTAGGCCAACGTTAAATTGATATACTTTTGTACTTACTTTATTGGTTGTGTTTCACCTCGTCGCCAGTTTGTGGTACCCCAGGGTGATCACATGAACACACTCTTTATACAACTTCTTTTATTAATTTATAATAACTATAACAATAACGGATTAGGTACTTATTTAACGAACACTTCAATATCAATTGTCTCGGTGTATCTACGCTCGACACCTGAATCATACTACCTAGCTTCACCGACCGGATTTATCACAACACCTCTCGTGAGTCACCGCCTATGAATCCTCTTTCATAATCGCCGGTCTCCACACACGGTATGAATTTTTTTTAAGCTTGATAGTGTTGGACTCCTAATATGGAGGTTCGATCCCTACGGTCGATTTTTCAAATTTTTTTTAAAGCTTGGTAGTGCCATAAACATTGGTTTCCTAATATAGATGTTCAATGCCCGCGCTCGATTTTTCAAATTTTTTAAAAATCAACTTGCTACGTGAGCAAAGTGCACCTGCACCCATGATTTGACTCATTTACATACGAAGCGAGCATTCCGACACTCAGAAGGTCATTGACTTGTCGCACGAAGCGAAGGCCTTGATCGAGTCTCGACATGTCGTCCTGGAGGTCATTGACCACACGCTGAGCGAGCATCTTGATCGAATCTCGACATTGTGGTCCTGGAGGTCATTGACCTAATTAGGTCAAGCCAGGCAGCGAGCCTGAGTCGAAAGGTCAAATGGGGTCAAGTTGAGCCATAACCGGCTTCACTATACTACTGTTATTTATGTACCAAGTGCGTTATATTATTATATATGAAATCGGTTCATTACTCTTATTCTTTTTATTTTTCTTCTCAAAGTAGGCATGTCATTTGTTGATAACAAAAAATGGTATATGGTATATAAAGTATTTGGCAACCTGAGTACAAATTGTATCGAAGAGTACCTATATTTATGACAGTTTTACGAAGTAAGAGAGAAATATTAATCACAGAAAAGGTAGACGTGTCCGATTTGTGAAATTGACTATATATTTGGTATTTGCTATTTCAATTACAACTACTCAAGTTCCATATCTCTATTTGTTTCAGAATATGGCTCCTGTTAGTACGATTCCATCCACATCCAATCATATAGCTCCGGAAGTGATCCAACCCACTATATTTTGTGCCTCTCCTGAATTCTTTTCCGATAAATACCACGTCGAATACATCAGTAAATACTTTTCGGAACTACCAGATTACTCTTTAATAACTGTGAAAACTAAGGAAGGTTTAAGTTTTCCATACGCGAGCTTGATGTTAAACGGATACGAGGCATCAAATGTATTTTTAGAAATATCAGGTTTCAACAGTGAACCACAACTGATACCAAGTGACGTTGGATACATACCAGTGTTAGAAGATGATTTCTGTTTCGATCAGTTGGGGTCTTTTCAGATATAACAGAAATTCAAATACATTAGTTAGAATGTGGCTAACAGTTTCAATTTATATGTATATGCAAAAGCTTTTCACCTCATGATTTTTTCTTGTATTTTTATGAACTTTCCAAAGTTAGTGAGTAACTTAGAGAAGATAATGAAATGATAAATATAGTGCGATAAAAATTAATAAAAAGCAACCTACCAACATTTTAGATATTCAATACCTCTGATACCTGAAATATTCAAATGACATTTTGTTTGAATACATGCGACTTTCATAATAACTTCTTGAGAAGATTATTGAAAGGAATTCAACTCTTCAAGATTTATATAAATAAGTATTTCAATTTGAATGTTTCTCTACTCTATAATAGCTCCACAATTTAGATACAGAATTTTACTTTGGACTGTCTGCTGTCTGCCTTCATTGATCGTTATTTGAAGAAATTTAATTGAGTACTGTATTGTGTTTGTTAGAATGCAGTAATCTTACATCAATATATATTTAACTAGTTTGTCACGTAGTTAGAAAATATATTAGTACCTACTTACTTGGCATTTTTCAGAAATTTTTCTAATATAATATTAAGACGACGGACTATATGAAAAAGTTCCTAGCAATTATATCCATATCTCATTCATCATGATATATTCAAAAGCCTGAAAAATGCATATCAGTGTACAAAATGTGGAATTAATTGAAGGTTCTGAGGAAGTAGCGGTATGTACGTCCTAAGTTCTAGGACAGATTCTCATTTTGACAGAAATAAGAGTGTATATTCGGTAGAATAGTTTGCAAGATTGAATATCTACATGCGTTGCAGAGAAAAGCCCAACTAGTGTTGAAACATTCATAAAGTAACATAAGAGAAATTTTTCCTCTCCCAGTCTCAAAATAATAATAAATGTCAGTGAAACAATCTTTCTCTGAGAATGTTTTGAATATTTCGAAATAATATATATATATATATATATATATATATATATTATAATATATATATATATATATATATATATATATATATATATATATATATATATATATATATATATATATATATATATATATATATATATATATATATATATATATATATATATATATATATATCAGTGGCGTAGATAGCTTTTTGCGATGGATGGGGATATAATGACTTTGTGTGAATTTCGATAAGTTTTTCGTCTGAAGTTCTATTTTTGTTGATAAACATATTAGATTCAAGCCCATTGGATATTCGGAACCGGCGTTAAACTGTAGGTCCCTAGAGTTAATAAAAATAGTCTTGTCAACAAGTGCTCTTTTTTGTTCTACTTTTTCCAGCAGTTTGGGAAAAATGAAAGCAAAGTGTCATTCGATTTAGAGTAACATGTAGATGTTTTTTGAGAAAATTGAAAATTCGCAAGCGAAAATTTTTATAAGGTTACGAAGAATATACCTACTGGGAAAAAAGTGAATTGATTTTTTGCCAATATGTCAAAAGCTAATTGAAATTTTTGAAATCTGTAGAAAGATTCAAAAAGAAGAAAAACTCAACTTCCGAAACTGTAGAATCAATATTCATAATTTTCTCAGAGAGGGAAAAATACGGCTGAAAAGGGGTATCTTGGTTTGGGCAAGTCACGCCCATTTAGGACACTTCAACAATAAACATTATTCAACCATATTAAATATGAAAAGCTACTGAATCGGTGAATGAACAATAATCCGGCAATAATAGAATTTTTTCTGTTAGTTATGCAATAGTTAATTAACAATTTTTTGGGGCTTGAACATGAAAATTGTGATAACTTTTCGAGTATAGATCTGAGATATTTTCATTCTTGGAGCTATTAAAGAAAATCCCTGTTGAAAAAATTAAAAAATTTGATTATTCAGTTTTTTATTAACGATTTACGTAGTTTTGCAATATCAAAATGAATTTTTTTAATAAATTTAATGGTCCATTTTTTATTATCGGAAGCTACATGGAAATGGTTGTTTTCAATTTTCATCTTCTATTGTTTGAAAAATTGTTATGAATAAATGCGTTGTTTATAAAAAAATCAGGAAAAAAAGTTATGATTAATAAGAGTGTTTAATTTTGCAACTAAGTGAATTGTTAGTAAAAAACTAAAAACTCGAATTTTTTCAACTGGGATCTATTATGAGGTCTTTCGAAACTAGCTCCAAGAAAGGAAAAAAATATCAGATTTATAGTTTAACAGTTAATACACTAGCAATGTTTTTATTCAAGCAGCAAAAAACTATTGCATAACTAATGCGCGAAAAATAGCGATAAAAATTCGTTGTCGCTGGATTATTGTTCATTTTCCTATCCAGTGAGAACCTGAAATTTTTCGTTGCTTAATTTTCATATATAATATAGCTAAATAATGTTTATTGTTGAAGTGTTCCAAATGGGCGTGACTTTCGTAAGCCAGATTACCTGTTTTCGGCTGTGTTTTTACCCCTCAGAGAAAGTTATAAATATTTATCCTACAGTTTCGGATTTCGGAGTCAGAAATTTCTTATAGAAAATTTCCTCCTCTTTTTGAATCTTTATTTAGATATCAAAAATATCAATTAGTTTTTGAGATATTTGAAAAAACAAATTGTTTTCTTTTGCTTTCAGTAAATTTTTTATCACTTTCACAATTTTCGCGAACGGAATTTAATTTTTTTCAAAAACTATCTACATGCTATTCCAAATCGAATGATACTTGCTCATATTTTTCCGAGACTAACGAAAAAAGTTGAACAACAAAGCACTTGTAAACTAGACTGTATTCTCATGATTAGTAAATCTGTCTACAAGATCCATGATGTAAAAGCCCAGAACTCGACAATTATTATTAAGTTCAGAATATTATTGAGAAATTAAATTGACAATAAAAGCCAAAATTTAGTCCTATTTTTTAAGGAGCTCATATTTTGATACATACTCTAAATTAAAAAATATTCGAAATATTACATATTGATTGAAAGTCTTCTATGAGCAGATGTCACGCTCCTCGAATGTAAGCAGGAATTTAATCAGTAACTAGGACCAAAAAACATGTTTGAAAGAGCTTAAATGGCTGAAATGGAAAATTTTATGTACGAAGGAAGAAGTCGACCAAAACCTCCTCGAACTTCTACTTTTTCTAAATTTCATACTACCTATACTATTGAACAAAACTGCTTTAGATACAATACTACATAATTAAATAAAAGCTCGAGCTTTTTTGTTCTAATTCCATTAGAGCCAATTGAACTTTTAAACACTTTTTTGCTCATAGTGACCGAATAAACTTACTAATTCAACATTGAGTAAAATATGCTCAAAACTACTAGTTACTTTATAATGTTAAAATTATGTCCATTCCTGATTGGTCGGCTGTTCGAAGTGCGGAAATTACATAATACTCAATTGCACAACCGTTACAAAAACATATCTAGATGATTTTTTTATAATTGCACATACACAATGCCAGAAGAGGTGCTAGTGCTTAGTAAATTTCATGTAAAGGTACTTAAATACGTACATAGATTCGAAGACTTTTATTCAGTTCTATTATAATTATCGTAGGCTCTTGGGGAGGGGATTGATCCCCTTGATCCCCCTATCTACGCCACTGATATATATATATATATATATATATATATATATATATATATATATATATATATATATATATAATTATATATATATATATATATATATATATATATATATATATATATATAAGAAAGAGGAAGTCTTTGCTGACCAGTTAGGATAAAGCTAGGAGAAAACTCGTTGGGTACGCAGCATGCAGGAAGTATACTCTTATAACACTTTTTCCAATATTTCGACAATGTTTATTGTCATCATCAGGGAATGCTACAATATTATTACAAAGTGAACTAGGACAGATAGTGGAAAAAACAACAATTAACTTACAGTGTCCATGAGATTGTATGCAAAGATCTTAAAACAAATTTAATCTTGACGTTAACAACAAAAGTGCACATGTTCAAAACAAAGTCAGTGAGAGTAACTTATAAATGCCATCATCACCAAATTTGAACAATTAAAGGCAGAAACAAACAGTCACATTAAAATTCAAATTATTGTAAAATTATTTTTGAACACTATATCATACCGGTAATCACATCGTCGGCATGGAAAGTGAAATGAAATTAAGAAAATATATAACTAAAAAGTGAGGCTAAAGTGAGAACAAAGAAAAGGTGAACCACGCTAAGGACCGAATTCTCTTACTCTTAGAGCATCATAGCACAGAAAAGATATCATATCGCTAGTATGTCATCTCTCACCAAAATGGGAAAAAAACTCCGAAAGTTGAAATCATTAAATTGAACAAAACGAACGATACAAATGAAAATTATTATGATGAAAAACGTCATTTAAAATTTAGGAAAACATAAAGAGAGGCTAATTATAAAAAGGATCAAAACTGTCTATAAGCCTTGAGACACCAAGAAACTGGAAAAGTGAAACATAAAATTAAAATTTAAATTAAATCAATCAATAGAAGAGTAGTTTGAAACTCTTACGCTATGAGGATATTGATCCAAGTGCAATAAGAATGAATATATTTCACTTAAATGCTTAATATCAGTCTTTTTGTTAACACACGAGGATGACTGCGAAATGTAGGCCAATTCCAGAAAAAGTCTCTTATATTTATTAGATTCTTTAGCTAAGATTTTAGCAGCATCAAAATTGATATTATGACCTTCTTTATGCACATGATCACTAAGTGCACATCTTTCTGGGTGTAATCTACAGTGACTCTCATGTGACAGGACAGGATTTGTTCACATGAGAGTGACTGTAGATTACACCCAGAAAGAAGGCTTTTATTTTGTCTGAAATTTAATCGATGTATTAAATGCCATCTAGCGGAGAGCGAATAAATTTTATGCATGCTAATGAAAAAGAATTTCATAGTGCTTGAAATAAGTTTTGAAATGAGCACTGTTAAAGGTCTTTTGCACGTTAAATGAGTGAGCTGCAATGAAAAAAAGAGGAACATCTAATGTTTTTTTTTAAATCAATGGGTTTCATGAGTGCCATTCCTACCAAATTTAAAATTAATCGTATTTCGTCTAGAAATAACTTTAATATAAGGAGTTTGATGGATTCTAGCAGTTTGGCTGCTATGGAACGCATATTTTTCGAAAAAATCATGATTTTAAGAAAAAAAAAATTTTAAATTTTCAAAAACACCACCTTCTTTTCCTAATATCTCTAAAATAATGAAAGATACGTGAAAAAAATGTGATAAAAGAAAATGTAGGTTTTTCTTTGACAAAAATTTTGGTTTTCGTTTTCTCTGTCACACGAAAATTGAGGGAGATATGATTGTTTAAAGAGCGCGCGGCAGCGCAATTACAGTCTCTCTCTCGAGCCCTTTGACCCTTCACCGTTTCAAAATAAAAGGTTTTTCACTACATATTGAAATGAAAAGAGTTGTAGCTCTTTTAATTACCTTTAAAATGGTTTTTCACAAGTTGTGATAGCTTCAAAATTGAAAGAGTTATGACCCAAAAACTTATTTTTTTCTACTCAGTAAACTAAACATTTGTAAACTGAAAATTGCGAATTTTCAATTGCCAATAAGTTGAAAAGTATTGAGTTTCTGAATAAACTTTATGAAATATTTTTTGTTTAAAATTAGGTCTTCTATCGATATCCGAGGTTATTTTGAAAAAAAAATTTCCACCACCGAAAAGGGGTGGCAACCACCCCCAGGGTGAAAACGGAGTTCGAGTCAATATCAGTTTTGAAGCTAAGGGAAAGATGAGCCTAATTCCAAAATTTCATGTAAATCAGTTCATATTAAAAAATTTCGGAGGTAAAAACCTATTTTTTCTACGAGCGGGCGGAAAATTGAATTTTCCACACACATTTTAGTGTGGAAAATTAATTTTCTTGTACCATGTGGAAATAGTTTTCCGCACCGTGTGGAAATAAATTTTCACCTCAATATATCAAATTAATAATAAGCCGGTATATTATAGTGGTTGCGAAATGCTTTAGTTACCATGTGTAACTAACCAGCTATTCACTTTCATTTTTGTTTGTTTATTGTCAGAAAACTGTCAGTGCATTTCTGAAATATTTTGCTCGTGAATAAGTGAATCCTCATTAAAAATGAATATTTGTCTCGAGGGAATCGATGAAATACAAGCGAGGGAGTTCCCGATGAGATTCTCCTGGCAGCAGAAAATGTGAAAACGGACCTGTTACCAGAAAAATCAAAGAGAAGATATGAAAAAGAATACGAGATCTTTTGCAAATGGAGCGTAAGGAAGGGCATTACAAGTTTTGATAAACAAGATATTTATTTAGTGTATTTTTCCGAATTATCTGCATCCTGTCAACCATCCACACTCTGGTCAAAATATTCAATGCTGAAAACCATGCTCAAGCTCAAGAAAAATATCGACATAAACAGATATTTCAAGGTAATTGCTTTTCTCAAGAAAAAGATGTTTGTTTTTAGACCAAAAAAATCAAAAATTTTAAGTCCAGATGACATAGAGATGTTTTTATCCAATGCTCCTGATAATATCTATCTTCTCCATAAAGTGGCGACAATTTTCGAAATAGCTGGGGCGTGCAGGCGGAAAGAATTGACAAATTTATTAATCGAAAACGTGAAAGAGGAAAGCTCCATGATTTTAGTTAAAACACCCGACAATAAAACGCACACAAGTAGAAGTTTTGTAATTACTGGGGAGAGGAACTTAAAGTGTATCAGAAAATATACATTGCTTAGACCGAAACATACTCCTCACAAGAGATTTTTTGTCCAGTATCACAACGGAGAATGCAGAATCCAGTGTGTTGGTATAAACAAATTTGGGAAGATACCATCAGATGTAGCCGCATATTTAAGACTTCCGCATCCAGAAGCCTACACTGGACACGCTCTTCTGCCACGGCCCTTGCAGATGCTGGAGTACGGATAACGAATATTAAACGTCATGGCGGGTGGCAATAAACAAAAGTCGCCGAAGGATATCTAGATGAATCCCTGGAAAATAAAAAGTGTATTGCAAGCAAGATATTCAGACCGCAATCAGCCACTACCAGCAGCTCTATCGCCTCCACTGACATACAGCCAGGCCCAAGTACTCAGCACAACTTTGAATAGGAATTCAAAAATGAACTACACTCGACTGACATTATTATCCCAGAACAGCAAAGAGCAACAGATCCAAAATTACAGCCATTCAACAGCAACTAGCATCTGCTATAAATTTAAGTAATGCAAATAATTGTACTTTTACAATAAATTATAATATAAATAATGAGTTATTAGATTTTGACATGTAACTATTATTGTTAATAATATTTTACTTTATGTTTACTTTATCAATAATCTAATAAAATATGTTTCTAAATAAACTATAAGCACTTATAATCAGATAAAAATATCTCAACTTTTGATTAGTTCTGTTGACTTTCCTCACGCTCGTAGAAAAACTATTGTACCTAACACTTGCGGAAAATGTTTTTCCGCACTCGGCTGCTTCACCGAACTCCGCTACGCGTCGTTCGGTGAATAGCTATTACGCTTCAATGACTGCACTACGTGCGAGGCACAATTTCCGAGTAAAAAAATAAAACACATTCTCATGCATGAAGAAATCGCTAAAATTTGATATGGTTCATAATAATAATAAGACTACATTTGTTATCGAAACGTGTAATTTGAGAAAAGGCGTTCACAGCCAAACTCGAATACGAATTCAAAGAAGATGTTCGAAGTATGAACCATTTTGCTGAACACATAATTGACATCGACGTCTAACAGATCCGACAGCAGCAGCTAAATTTCGATTTTCTATCAAATTCACGAAGAATCCTGCTATTGCTTCTTTCTTGCTGAATATTAACTATATTTTGCCGTTCATCAGGTCTAATACTGAGTCCATTTCTAAATCGTTGGTGGATGTTGACAAACATTGAGGAATGCGGATGGCGTCTTCCCGGAAATCTTCTTCTGTACTCCTTAGCTGCTTCCGCCGCGTTTCCTTTGCTACTCCATAACAGAAATGGATATCAGCTAGTTCCTGACTCGTAAAATAAAAGGGCATTGTTGTTAAAGAGAAACTGATGAAAATTAAGTTTAATCACTACGCGACCACTTGTCATTGTGACAAATTTCTGATAACAGTTTTTTTCCTCCATGGTACACTTTGCTTTACACAATAAGGGAATTACAGTTTTTTATAATTATGCTTAACAATGTATTGCAAGGAGAAATTGGAAACCTAAACTGTAATTTAAGTTTTTTAATTGAATTATTCTACTCTAAAAATAATTGTTTTGCGCATGTGTGTGTGTGTGTTGAAAAAAAACCGTGGCCAGCTTTTTATTGAGATTTTAGCAATTTCTTTATGCATGAGAATGTGTTTTGTTTTTTTACTCGGAAACTGTGCCTCGACGTAAACATTCAAGAGACCGAATTTGCTACAAATCAAATGAGGATTTCAAAATTAATTTTTATTTTTGAGTATCATTTTTTTGTCTAAAAATATTCAATCTCGATACAGTATGAACGCCAATGGTAGAGTAAAAAATATATATTTTTATGCAAAAAGTGCTACTTGATGCTAAAAAGCTATTTCATAGAAATATTTCAAGGAGTGTAAAAGTTATAAATAAAAAACTTTCTTTTTTCTTATAATATTAAGACGCTGTATCTTGGAGAGAAAGCATTTCTCGACATATGTTTATATGACAAACTAGGGCTTATTTTGTACGTAGAATGCGAGGTTAAAATTTCCTGGTTAAGATCTGGACCAGCCTGTATATATTCAAAAAGGGGACGTTTCTGACAATGTTTAGTTTGAAGGTTTCTATTTAGTTACTCATTGAATATAATTGATATTTTCACTACCTATTTATCATCATAGTGAATGTTCAAAATGATGAGCTCTTTCTCAGAAACAGGCCCTGCATCGACCAAGACAAGACTTTTCTAATGCCCTGAACCTAGTCTCTGTTATTTCCGCTGCAGCAACTCGGAGAAGTGTGTATTAATGCTCGTGCTGCGGCAAAACAGTAGTCAGAGCGGTATCGTAATCGCCGAAAACCCAACTATGAATTTTGTATCCGACCACATAACGAAATCACCGAAAGCAGAGTTCCTGGGCGTCGTAAAAGCAGTTGCCGGTCCTCAATGGTGCATGATGACCTCGTCTGGATGAAGTCGAAAAACATTCATCAATATCTACTCGAATGATAGAACGCCGTACAGGCATACCCAAATCAACTGCCTATAAAATTTTGCAGCGGCAGAATTATCATGCCTATCACGTACATAGAGTCCAAAAGTTATTACCCAGAGATTTCCAAGTCGTAGTCCAATTTTGTCGGCAAATGCTGCAAAAACATCGTGAAGATCCTAGATTTTTCAATAAGATAGTTTGAAGCGATGAGACATCATGTCAAACGAATGGGTACACGAATCGTCACAATTTGCATAGCTGGCAAATCTTAAATCTACACGAGAAGAGATGAGACAGATCACAATATCGATCTAAGGTCAATTTATCGTCAGGAATATTGGATAGTGCAATTTTTGGCCCAATCAAACTGCCGCCATCATCAAACGCCAACAATTATTTCGGATTTTTAACCGACCAGCTGCCCATTCTATTAAGATGTGCCGCTGGAGCTGAGTCATACTCTGGTTTCAACACGATATATGCCCAACACATTACGGTCGCCAAGTAACCGCATAATTAAATTGGACTAATCCCTACTAGTGGATTGGAAGAGGAGGTGAAATTTTGTGGCCCCCTCGTTCACCAGACCTAAATTCGCTGAATTTTTTCTATTGGGGTTGCTTGAAAGAAAAACGCTTATAAATTTTTCTGTGGATGATGTAAACATTGAAACAGAGGTGAACTATCATCTCGACAATATAATGTTTTCTTTCCTTCTACTCGTATTCACCAAAACACTAAATCACCCACTCAACTAACCTGTTCAAACATAATTGGTCTACAACGTCCTTCGCATGCTCATCAATGACGAAAGGGAAAATTAGAAAATTTCATTGGCAAATGTTTTCGTATTAATGGAGGTGATGTGTTGACGGAGGGACATTTTTTTCACCACTTTTGATTATTTTATATAGTAATTTTTATAAAATAAGTATCACACACATGCAGGCGTTCAAGAGTTGTGTGTGTGAGGCATATGAAGGCGTATATATATATATATATATATATATATATATATATATATATATATATATACTACTATAAATTATTTCTGTACCTTAATACGATTTAGTACTGGTGCATTCTGCTGAAGGGGTAGTTAACAAAGGTGAGATATCACATACTGTTAGCCGACTTAAATGAGAAATATATCAATCAAATCATGAAAAACATACTAGTCGACCATGGTCAATTTCATACATTACATAAAGTGAACAAAGAAAATTCTTTAATAATTTAAAAAATTATCAAACAACTTTCCAAGGAAGCTGGTTATACGTATTCAGCAACGCAAAATCTGCATTCAAAAGCGAACGGTGAATTATAGAAATTGTCAAGTCACCCCGACTCAAAATCTGCATACAGCTGTTTCGATCTTATTAGATCTCATCAGTGCAGCTTATTTGACTCGGAGTGAATTAACAAATTTCTAATTGTTCCCTAATACAAATCGTGATCAGTAACACTGGCTGGATAACAATCCAGAGCGCCATCCCACCAAAGATATTGGGAAACAACAATTCACCGCTTAGACTGAAAATGCAGAAATTCGTCGCTTAAACACGTACCTCCTGATATGAAGATATCTACTCTACAACAGTGGTGTATATGATTCCAAGGCACACTAACATAGTGATTTAAAACCTTTGGATATACTCACGAGAGCGCGCTCCGAATATTCTAGTCGCTTAATACACAAAATACAACAATCAAATCATGAAAAACATACTAGTCGACCATGGTCAATTTCATATATTACATAAAGTGAACAAAGAAAATTCTTTAATAATTTAAAAAATTATCAAACAACTTTCCAAGGAAGCTGGTTATACGTATTCAGCAACGCAAAAGCTGCATTCAAAAGCGAATTTAACAATTTCTATAATTCACCATCCGCTTTTGAATGCAGATTTTGAGTTTGCTGAATACGTATAACCAGCTTCCTTGGAAATTTGTTTGATAATTTTTTAAATTATTAAAGAATTTTCTTTGTTCACTTTATGTTATGTAAGAAATATATATGATTGTGGATCTAACTACTATTTGTTCCGGATGTTTGATTAACAGAGGCACCCGGCTGTATCTCAGAAACTATTCGCCGTAGAGACTAAGTTATAAAAAATTTTATAACTAAAGTGGCCAACAGAAAATCCTGGAAATTATTTTCAGGTTTCTAAGATGGCCGCCATGGGGCGTATCCTCCATCTGAAACTTTTACAGTGATTTTTTTCTGAAATTCATCCAGTAAATATACCAAATAAATAATGTGTTTCAAGCTGAGATTTATTCGAGTAATTTTGATTCAAAATTTTTCACGTATCTATTGATATAAAGTGGTTGGGGGTGATTCAATGTTTTTTTCAATAAACAGCTGTAACTCTTGAACGACTGAATGGATTCCAACAAAGTTGTTCTCGTTGGAAAAAGCATTTATTGCTTCTTCAAAACCATCTTATCTGTGGTCTGTCAAATTTTTAGTTAAGCCGGTAGAGGGCGTCTTTTGATATGATAACA